>CAUYRT010102981.1:0-91582 GCA_963574885.1 Lepilemur ruficaudatus | reverse complement strand
CAGACTTCACCACTATGCATTATATTCATGTAACAAAACTGCACTTGTACCTCCTAAATCAAGAAAGAAAGAAAGAAGAAAGAAAGAAAGAAAGAAAGAAAGAAAGAAAGAAAGAAAGAAAGAAAGAAAGAAAGAAAGAGAGAGAGAAAAGAAGGAAGGAAGGAAGGAAGGAAGGAAGGAAGGAAGGAAGGAAGGAAGGAAGAAAGAAAGAAAGAAAGAAAGAAAGAAAGAAAGAAAGAAAGAAAGAAAGAAAGAAAGGAAAAGAAAAGAAAAAATACTAGAAGAAAACCTAGGGAAAACTCTTCTGGACATTGGTCTAGGAAAAGAACTTATGACCAAGATCTCAAAAGCACAGGCAACAAAAACAAAAAACAGACAAATGTGATTTAATTTAACTAAAAATCTTCTGCACAGCAAAAGAAATAATCAACAGAGTGCAAGTACAACCTGTTGGATAAAAGAAATTATTTGTAAATTATTCATCTGATAGTATCCAGAATTCATCCTTATATATCCAGAATATACAAGAAACTCAGACAACTGAAGGGAAAAAATAATCCTATTAAAAAGTGAGCGTAGGACATAAATAGACACAATTTTTCAGTGTATTGAGCTTTTTACTTGTTTTTAGGATGGAGCTTTCAAGCTTCTTACATGCCAGACTGGAAACAAGAAGTCACAAAAGGATATTTGATAAAAAGAAACCTCCTATCTCCAGCTCCTTCAAAGCCCATCAGGAGAGGCTGAGTGAGAGGCTCTGCATAGGGGATTGTCAGGCGTCTAGCTGGCCTAATTTGACTACAGCTCGTGGCTCTACCTGGTGTGAGGATTTAAACTTTAGGCTTCTTTTTCCAGAGAAAAATCCTCTTCAGTGTAAATTTGACCTTTCAAGGAAGGCCTGCATTAAGAAAGCAATCCTTTAATTTTCTCTCTAAAAGAAGAGAGAGTCCCACTTGTATGATCAGCGTTGTTTTCTGTCACTTGGACAGGCAGCGATGAAATAGTGCTCAGAAAAATTACATTCCCAGCAATTTCAGAGCATGCCTGGCTCATCAAGCATGCATGTAATTGCTACTTCACACAAGTTTGATAAATGAGATGCAAAATACACTGTTACTTCCTCCGAACAATGGAGGGGGGCCTTATTCCAGGGGTCATTTTAGATAATGAAAAACACAACTAATGAGTTTGATTAAAGGGTTCATTAACAGTACAGGGTGTTTAGAAACTGAAAACAATCATCTTTTCCTGGGAGTGTCAAGCAAGGCACTGAGTGGACAAGGATTCAGGGGTGCTGGCTTCTGGGCTGTGCTCAGCTACCTGTGGCCTCCCTGGAAGGTTTTGGACATATTCTGGACCCTCTTTCTGCCTTATCTCTCCAAGCTGGGAGCAGAGATTATAATATTTTCCCTCTTAATTCTCAGACATTGGTTCTGGAGCTAAAGTTTACTGCAAAAACCAGTCCCTTGGGTTTGAACCATAGACACCCAGGACAAAATTAGTGGCTTTCCATCCAGATATCTGGTTTCTGAACACAGTAGAGAGGGTAGCATTGGGAGAATAGAATAGCTTCCATCTTACATGACCATTTCAAACTTCCATAATGATGAAGAAAGGTGTAAGTGTATGCATTTAACTGAACCTGCGTGTAAAGTGTTGCGTGTGTTTGAGTGTGTGCTTTATGAGTGTTTATGCATAAGTGTGCATGAGTGTGTGAGTGTGTGAGAGTGGGTGGATGTATGACAGTGTGTATATCTGTGTGCACATGTATTGGTAGGTTGTGTGTATATGAGCATACAAATGTGTGCAGGTATGAGTTTGTGTGAGTGTGTGTGTACAAGTATGTGTGAGTGTATGCTTGTTAAGTACAAATGCATGCGTGCATGTGAGTGTGCAAATGTGTACGCAGGTGCGTGCATATGCATACCATTTTTGAGGTGTCTTGCCTTTCACCTCATGAGTGTGCTTTGCTTCCTGCTGGTCTGCTCCTTCAGAAGCTCTCTCTTTATATCATCTCCTTTGTGCAAAGTAACCCCAAGAGGTAGTTTAGTAACACAGCCTGAAGTTGTATGTAGAGCAATTTGTAACAGCCTTTAAAAGCAAATTGTCTTAAGCAGAAGACTACAGCACTGCACAGCAGTACTATGCCTAACCTATTCATATTTTGTTGAAAAAAAAAAAGCAGGTTCTGCAGAGGAGAAGGCAAACTGTGCCCCAGAACTGAACAGCTTGTCAGCTGTGAGAAAACAGAGAAGGGTTTATATTTAGAAAAGGGGCCAATTATTTCCATGCAACAACAACTGTATTACTAATGCTCAACAAATAAATGCTTTCAGTTTAAAAATGTCTAAGTACTTTATGAAGACCCGAATATATTTGACCTGAGTCCATTTCAGATTTAACTATCAAAAATAAACAGATACTTTCAGCAGGATGAACTGAGGACACACAATTGGAAGGAACCACTGTTCCCCTTACACCCGAACAAGTGGCTGCAAACACTGACCCAGTCCTTACCTCTTGCCTGGGTTTAAACATGCCTCTATGGAAGGAGAATTTGACACTCTGGGACAGGTCATTTAGGAATATTCCAGGAAGATAAGAAAAGATGCCAATGGGCTCAGAAGAAGAGGGAAAATACCCTCAGTTGCAATTTCCAGCATTGAGTGTCTGGATGTAGTGGGTGCTCAAAAACTGTTATTTTTAATGAACACCTGAATGGATGAATCAATTAATAAATAAAATAATGCTGTGAAAGAGAAGTGATGAGCCCCTTCCGGGCTTGCAGAACAACACTCCATTAAGATGAATCCTGCCAAATGATGTTTTCTTTTGTTCTTAAGCCTGCCTGATCTCCAGAAATTACAGGTTTCCCAGAGGAAACTCTAACAGCAAAGTAATGATTTTCAGACATCACTGTTTCTTCCAGCCAAAAGGACCACATGTCATGGATATACCTGGTGCAAATATTATTAATAGTGGTTCCTATTGTTGCAGTGACTGTTCTGATCATTGTGAAGACGTCTAAATCACTTTGAAGCAGTTTGATTCAACGAATTTTTATTGGGCAACAAGGCTCAGCAGTCAGGATACCTGCCAGAAAAACCAGACCCATCCTTATTGTAGAGCTCCTTGGGTCCTTATTCAGAACTTGTTAAATCTTAGTTAACACACAATCCTTGTAAGCTAGGAGATATTCTTCAAAGCACAGAGACTAAACTCTTGAAGTTAGTAGATTGCTAGAGACAGGCATAGTGATACTGACAAAAAATGATATCAGATATAAAAAGGAAGGAGGAATAAGTCTATATACTATTATGGAGGAAACCCAAGGATCTAGTAAGTACAAAAGATAGTGTATAAAAAGTGAATAGTCTGCTACCAGTTATCCACAAAAAAGGATTTACAAATATATAAAACATATTTGCTTATATTAAAAGTACTATAAATCAGAGCTAGACTTCTTTAAGTATACTTTGCTTCATGGATTTAATTTTGAAACCATGTAAATATTTTACATAAGTATAAAACAAAATTAAATTTTAGAAAAGTAATCCTTTAAAATCAAAAGCAAAATGAAATACATGAACCTAACCCTGCATTCAGTGAGTGGTATAACCACACAGAGCAGAATTATTCCAAACAATTTTAAAACACAGTAATTTGACTCAAAATTCATCCCTGGTGGAATATAGCCTAAGGACAAAGAGAACTGCAAAAAATTTTAAAGTCATGTTTTATATTTAAATCATAATGTTCATGGTTGTGTTCGTATTGTTATTCTTAGGTTGTTGCATGTGTGTTGTTCAGTGAAACACATGAGTAATTAACTGGTGACACTGAGAAATTATATTTTCTGTAAGGGAGAAAAGGCATACAGACATAAGATCAATGAAGTCATATAAAATTCTATAATCCTAAACTGAATTGGTAGTGGTAGTGTTAGCTGACAATATATTTCATTTTAAATATATGCATATATATGTGTGTATATATATATATATATATATTTCCCTACCTCTGTTTAAAAGCATAGAAACAAAAACTAAACCAGTGACAATGAACACTGCTAATACCCATTTTCCTACTAAAAGAAATCAGGAACATTTCTCTCAAGGGAGAAATGTTTGATGACTGATCAGAAATTTTACAAGATGAGTCTGGGACATTAAAAAGCATGGAAACTATCAGAGACTTCTAGGATCATGTCAAAAGGATACAGGAGGTTGGGCATCATGGCTTATGCCTGTAATCCAGCACTCTGGGAGGCTGAGCCAGAAGGATCACTTGAGGCCAGAAGTTCAAGACCAGCCTGACCAAGAAGGAGACCCTATCTCTACAAAAAATAGAAAAATTAGCTAAGCATCATGGCACATCCCTGTAGTCCCACCTACTCAGGAGTCTGAGGCAGGAGGATAGCTGGAGCTCAGGAGTTTGAGGGTTCAGTAAGATATGATGAGGCCACTGCACTCCAACCTGAGCAACAGAGTAAGATCTCATCTCAAAAAAAAAAAAAAGACACAGGAGAAAATTTGAAGATGCTCCCACTAGCCAAAGGGAGTCCATTTAAGCTTCAATAATGATAATGACACCATAATCAATTAAAAGATAGCAAATATGTTCAAATCCATACATTTATAAAAACAAAATACACTGTTTAGTCATCATTGGAAGGTGCAAATGAATCAACTAATTATCTTTAAATTAGTTTAAGTGAAGAGAGGGGGAATAATCAAGCATTTATCTTGCTTTTCCTGAATGAACTATCCCTCAGGGTAACTACAGAGTGGCTGAAGAGAAGTATCTATAGATGTATTCTAGCTAATAAACAAAGGTGGTATGATAGAATTGGTGTATCAGCATTTTGCTGACCCCTATGAATGAATGGATCCAGGCAATGAGCTTTGATGTCTGCAAACATGACAAAAAGACAACCAGACACCGCATGCCTCCTGTCACAAGCGCATGGCACCACCCGTGAAGTGCTCGTGCCCAAAACGCCTGACCTGGATACAATCACGCCTCCAGATCTCGCTATCAATTTACAACAAATACAGGCAACAGAGGAACTTGTTAAAATATACCATATAAATACAATCAAAATCTAAAATGAGATAAACTCTCCAGGACAAATGACCCAGACCAGACTCTCCAACAAACAAGCAGCAAAGGAAAAAAATAGATGAAGGGTGAAATTATAGATTTCTATAATCTTTAATTATAGATTAAAAGAGATTTAAGAGGGATATCAATCTATCACAATGTGTGAACCTTATTTATATCCTGATTCAAACAAGATGTAGAAGAATATATAAAGCAGAGAAATTTAAGCACAAGTTAGTTATTTAATGACATTAAGGAATTATTGCTAATTTTCTCAATTTAATAATGGTATTGTGGCTAGGATGTTTTAAGAGTTCTTCTCTTAAAGAGGTGTAACCTAAAATATTTAGAGGTAAAATGATAGAAAAGGTGGAATTTACTCTAAAATAACCCGGAGTGGGGTAGAAAGGAAGTGAGGAGAGAATATGGAGGAAAAAGACTAGCCATGAATTGATAATTACTGAAGCTGAACGATGGATAAACGGGGTTCATTACATTATGTTCTCTACTATTGTATATGTTTGAAATTTTCCATAATGAAAAAGAAAAGGAAAATAGCATCTGATAGCCTCGTAAAGGCTAAACAAACAAAAAGGCAACAAGCAGCAGGCCCTGTCTAAGAAGGCAGAGACGTGTAACAGAATGTATTATAAAGGAGCCTTTTCAATAAAGGGATGAACCACAAAACCCACTGAAGGCCTACCTATCTAAGAATTTTCATTTGTGGAAAACTTTAGCCCCTAATACCACCATAAATGAAACTTCTCTAAATTTTTATGTTTATTGTAAATAATGCCTTTTTTTTTTTTTTTGAGGCAGAGTCTCACTCTGTTGCCCAGGCCAGAGTGCCGTGGCATCAGCCTAGCTCACAGCAGCCTCAAACTCCTGGGCTCAAGCAATCCTCCTGCCTCAGCCTCCCGAGTAGCTGGGACTACAGGCATGTGCCACCATGCCTGGATAATTTTTCTATATATTTTTAGTTGTCCAGCTTATTTCTTTCTATTTGCTTAGTAGAGACAGGGGTCTCACTCTTGCTCAGGCTGGTCTCGAACTCCCGAGCTCGAACGATCCACCTGCCTCAGCCTCCCAGAGTGATAGGATTACAGGCATGAGCCACCACTCCTGGCCAAAGATGCCATTTATATAGCACTCTCTAGCTCCAGAGAAACTTCTTTACACACTTTTTAATTTGATGTTCTTAACATCTCTGTGAAAATTCCATTACTACTCTTATTTTAAGATGAGAATTCTGAATCTCAGAGATGCTAAATAACTTATTCAACGCCACAGAGCTGGTCAGTGCTGGAGCTGGACCGCTGACTAGATCTCCCATCTCCTTGCACCTATCCATGTTTTCACCTATCCATGTTGGCTCCTCTCTGAGAAGGACACCAATGACCCAGGTCTCTCCCTTGGAGAAGTGTTACCATCATCTCCAAAACGGTACAGCTTGGTTGAATAAGCAAACCTCCCACAATCCATTGGCTCTCACATTCCCAGGGCAACCACTTTTTCATTCATCCATTTCATTCAGACATCAGCGATGCCATCGCTGTCTCATTTATTCTAATCATAGTATTAATGTTGAAGGACATTTTCACTATTGCTTTAGGCTTCACTGTGCTCCCGAGTTAGGGGTATTTAGCTGCACATGCCAGCTTTCAGCTCCTAAAGGATCTTGTTGCAGCCCAACACATGATGTGGTGACATGGAGCCTCATTTCTGCCACAGCAGGTGTGAGATGCCATCCATGTGAACTAAGTTAGAGTCACTCCTTTGGCCTTTACTCCTCAGGAAAGAAAGTTTCCCTAACTCTAGCAGACATTGGAGCTGAAGAATTGGGACTAAAGACAACCAAATTGACCTCAGGTCCTTGATGCAAAGTAGAAGGCACACCCACTGGCTGAGAAGGTTGGCCACGTTCTGCCACCCTGCATGCCCAGTGATGTGACACAGAGGTCCCATCAGGGCAGGAGTCTGGGGGCTTGTGTGGTACCCTGAGTTGGCCCCTTAGTCCTCTAGACTTCACAGTCCCCACCCCAAAGATAAGGATGATAAGCCCACCAAATCTAAGGTGGTGAGAACTGAGAGAACCATCTCTGGGGGCGTCCTGGGATCGCTGGGGTGATTAAGACACTGTGATGAGAATCAGCTCTCAGAACAACAACCCCAGTCATAACAGCCTGCATCCAGCAGTGCTGGCCATGTGCTGGGCATGGGCTCTCCCACACTTCACCCTCATAGAGGCTATGTAACAAAGGTAGCATTGGGATTCCTATTTACAGATGAGGACTCGGATACACATGGAGGGGGAGTAAATCGTCCAGTCAACTATCAGCAGGTGACAGAAGTAGGGTTAGACACCAGGTCTTGCTGATGCCAAAGCCATGCCCTTAACTGCTTGCTACACTGTCTTTGTATTTTTGAATTTTAGAACACAGGTAACAAGTGCTAAATACCTAATCCATATTTTAAGTGAATAAACAAATGAATAAAAGAAAGAAAGAATAAATGAGTAGTAGCTCCTGACCCAAAATGGAATGATGTTCATGATGGTGATAAAGTGTTTGTTCAGCATGGTGTACTGAACTTATGTCTTGTGTACTATTGTGTTAGAGACACCCAGGGGTTTGTAAATAATATTTTTTCTGCTTATCATGATAATAATATGTGTTTGTCGTAGAAAATTAGGAAAACACAGAGAAATATAAAGATGGAAATAAAACTCATGCATAATCTACCCTTCAAAAGGTAGGTGCTGCTAACATTTGAGTGTTTTTTAGCCCAGAAAATAGAAAATCTCGGGTCGTCCAATAGCTGAACTGGTCTATGGTGTCTCTTCATGTGTCTTTGTAGAGAGATCGTGCAAGTCAAGAGGTTCAGCAGAATTACTACTAATAATAATAATAAACATTTCTATGGCATTTAACATGTTGCAGGTATTATTCTAAATACTTTACATACTAACTCATTTACCAGCAGGACAAAGAACTATTTTATTTGGTAAATTTCAAAATTTTACAATACTATAAAATTCAGCCCAATAACCTACACTCTTTTCTCTTCCCTTCCCCTGCACTCACAAAGGGGAAAAAACTCTTTTTAGTTAATATAGGAACAATGACTTATTAAGTACTTGCTTTTACCAAAACACTATGTAAAGTTCTTTGGTAAATAGGGTCTCTTCCCTGTGACCCAAAAGATCTTATTGAGTCATTAAGGAAATGGATCATAAACACACCAAGCTGTAGTTAATGCAAACTTCCCAGCCCCATCTTGGACCTACTGAATCAGAAGCACTGGGATAAGATCCAGTAATCTGTGGTTCAACAAGCCCTCCAGGTGATGCTGATGCACATTTGAGTTTGGGAGCCTCTACTTTAAGATATGCTAGTCTTGGAACTAAAGGGTTGATACCAATCACACCTGCTATCATCAGACTGTGGGCTGGAGCAATCAGGGAAGTCTTTCTGGAGTAGGTGAACCCTACCTGGAGCTCAAAGAGGTTCTCTTTAAAAAGAAGGGCAATGAGAAATGAAGGAGAGATAGGCTTTAGAATTTGGACAAAAGATGAGCAACCCCATTGCTGCATCTGGAGCAGTACAGCCAGACCATGAGAAAATCCTTCACTCCCTCACTTTCAGCTCTCAGCCCTGCCACCACCAGTCAATAGCTGTCAATGGCGATTACTGTGAAGAAGCAGGGAAATGCTGACTGGGCAAAAAGGGAGTGAGAGGTGTGGGCATCAGGGAGCCAGAGGTGGCAGAGAGGTGAGACCCGGAGCCCACAGGCAGGCCTTCATTGATGGTCCTGTCCCCAGGGGTCATCCCGCGTGCCCTCTGTTTCCACTAGGCTGCTAAGCCTGCACCCCAGGACTCCATGGAAAGAGGGCACAGAAAGACCAGAGCCTGGGAGTCAGACTATCCATCAGCCCACAGGAGCATATCCACAGAAGGTCTGTCATATCACATGAACAGCCATGGGGTCGGGGCCTCACAAAACATGTCCTGCAGGCCCTGCTGGCCCTGGGACTGCTTTTACTTGGGTCCATTACTTGCTGTTTTCCTACTCTGTCCTGCAGGACAGAGGGGCCGACTTCTTAAGGCTATATTTGCCAAGCTGCTAGGTCAATGGGCTTCTGGCTGGCTCAGCCAATGGGATGGCAGGAGAAAAAGAGAAGCCAGGGCATTCGTCCCCTGCTCTCTCTGCTTCAGGCAGCACCTCCAGCCATGACCATAGTCTCTGTGGTTGTAGCCACCATCATAGGCTCTGACAAACTTCTTCACCCTGTCCCCCAATGACCCACCTCACCAGTGCTTGGAGCCACCTGCTGCTACTAATAGTGTTTCCATGGTAAGTTTGCACCACTGAGCTAGGTGGGATGGGCTCTCTTTCCTGCTGGACTCTTTCTGGCCCCATGCCCACCCACTCTGTTCCCTCTGCCAGCCCATCCTCCCACAATAGCCTTCTGAGTTCAAAGCCTTTCTGAGGCTCTCAGTTTTCACATGATGCCTGGGCTCCTTGGCAGATGCCAGACTCCTCTCCAGCTTCATTGCCACCTGCTCTCCTCCGGCCTTAGAGAAAGCCTTGATGGTCCTGGCCATAGCTTATATCCCAGGCCCTGCCCATCCGTGTGTCCTCTTCCTGGCTTCTCCTTATCTGTATTGACCTATCAAAACCTTCTCCTTCCTTCAGTGCTGAGTGTGAACACCCCCCACCTTCAGCAGCCTCCCTGCTTTCGTGCCTTCTCTCCCTTCTCCGTTCTGATCCTGCAGGTCTCTTCCGACATGAGAACATCTACCAGGGATTTGCACAGTTGTGGTCTCCAGCTCTGTGAGGGCAGGACCAAGACATTCCAAACCTCTGCTTTCCCACAGCACTTGGCACAGACCCTTCCATGGAATAGAGTCCACTGAGGCATCCTCACGGATCTCATAGTCTCCAGCTTTGTACCTCTCCTGTCCACTCTCTACACCGCCACCCCTGAAGTCCCCCTGAAACTTTCATGTTATTCACCTGCCCCTTCTGCAAGCCCTTCAACAGCCTACTGCCTTCAGGATAGATTCTGCACTCCTCTGCTTGGCTCACGGGCCACCTTCCTGTGTTGGGCTTGCAGTGGCACCCCAGATGGGCTGTTCACTTGAATGATGGATACAGGCTGCACCCTCCTCTCCTTTTGACCCTGCCCCACCTGCCCCTGATCCATGCTCAGGGCTGAATATATAGGAAGCAAATGTATAATAACCAGTATCTGATGCTTTGATGGATTCATTTTTCAGAATATGGGAGAGAGACCAGGGAAGACCCACACTTGGGTCTCAGCTCCATCACTCCCTGGTCTACTCTCTTTTCTGAGCTTTGACTTCTTTTCCTGCAATATGGGTACCTCCCTCAACGGGTAGAAAAATAATCGATAAAGGCATCCCTAGCATACTGCCAGGGCCCTGCAGGCCCTGGCTATTGCATTGCTATTGACCACAATACCCCTCCTGCTAAATCCTTTTGCCTTTGGGGGAGTTTAGGTGTACACTTCTCATGGAAAAGCAGGTACTTAATTTGTGCATGCTGCTGTGTCAGAGACGGAATTTCTTCTGCTCTCTGTCACTCACCCTGGTTTTTAACTTTCCTGCTTCTTCAAATGATATGAAGACATTAAGCCCCCACCCAGCTCCCCAGTAGTCGTAGACCCTGCAGATTACAGCAAGTTCATGCCTCCTTTAATGAGGAGTGGAAAAGGTCTTCCTGGTAGAGACAGCTCCAGCATTCTAGAAGCATCTGTGTTTTGGGGAAACTTCACACAGCTTGACACTGAGGTTCTTGTGCCCTGGCTCTGTCCCCCGTGGGTTACTCAGCCCTGAGGGCAGGAGATGCTGAGCATGGGCGGAAGCTCAATGGTTTCTGGGAAATGAGTGTGGCTGCAATGAGTTGTGGGGGAGTCATCCTCAGGGGGTCAGAAGTTTCTCCTCAGCAGAAACCTCTGCTCAGATTAACAAATATCTGGAGGTAGCTGGGATATGCCAAGAACTGGAAGAGCCAAGACTGGGTTTTATGAGAATACTGTGTTTTCAACTCTGAATCCTCTGATCCTTGCATAGTGTCTGTGCTTAGCAAAGGCACAGACATTTTAGGGAAACAAAAGGAAATGAAGGGAAAGGAGGGGAAGAGGAAATAGAGGTCCTACTCGGTGCCAGGACCTGGGATCATGAGATGGGCAAGAAGTGGTTCCTGCTTCTGTGGGACCCACATATCCTGGAGCACCCTTATTGCACAGGAATGACCACCTTCGAGATGGTCTGTCTCCCATCTCCACACTCAGCCCTGCGAGGCAGGCCCTCCCACCAATTCTCGGCAGAGTGGGGGCTGAATGTCTTCATGCCTTTCAGGGAAGCAGGAAAGTTAAAAACAAGGGTGAGTGACAGAGAGCAGCAGAGACCCCATCTCTGCCACAGCAGCGTGCACGAATAAGGACCTGCTATTCCATGAGAAGAGGACACCCAACCTCCCCCACTTCCAGAGTCAGCAGACCAGAGTTGGGTGGGAGACTGAGCACACACATAAGAGAGAACCAAGGGAATGTGGACTCAGCCAAGTGAGAGGCCCTGATTGCCAGGGCCTCTGGCCCCCAAATAGGTGGATGGTGCTCAGACAGCAGAGACAGTGATAGCTACATCCCAGAAGGCTTCCTGGAGCAAGTAGGCCTGGAGCAGAACCTCAGAGGATGAGGTGGGGTCATCTGAAGGGAGCGGAAGGAGCAGGGACCTGGGAGTGATTGGACAGGCCAGGAATGCACATGGATGTGTCAGGATACATGGAGGTAGAGGAGATAGTTTAGTCAACAAGTGTGCCAGGTGGAGGTTCTGTATAGAAAAGTATTGGTAAGGACCAACACAACTGTGGCCAAGCCTGACAACACTGTTGCCCTGAGCTGTTTATCACTTGCTTTTATTCACACAGTTTCCTTCATTGTCACAATGAGCCTCCTAACCACCATTGGGCAGCCCATGGTCAGTTGCTTCTCATATTCCCCTCATCGACCATTTCACATCCATATTCTTTGAGTGTCCACCATCTCCTCATGCCCCTTGCTCTCAGCACATGACTTGCCTCCTGCTTTGCACAGAAATGGGGACCCTACAGGAAGCTTCCTTCTCAAGCTGGGGTAGACACCAACCACTGGCTGACATGGTGCCCTAGGCATGAACACCTGTTTATGGCACTGTCTCTCCAGCTAGACTGAGAGTTCCGTAAGGGCCTGTCTCCTCGGCCCAGCACATTGTCTGGACCAGAGTAAGTGCTTAGGAAATATTTGCTGAAAGAATGAATGACTCATACTCGCTAGTGGAGTAGACATTTTCATCCCCATTTTACAGTCAAAGTAATTGATTGAACTAGCCAAGGGGCAGAACTACCCCTTAATTAAACCCAGTACTTCTGATCCCTGGGTCTGCACTCTCAAAACCCTAAGATTCTCAAGAAGGGAGCCCATGAATGCCCCTGAGGTGGGTCAGTCTACCCACCTGGCCCAGAGGAGATGCTGTGTGCCATCACCCAAAGCAGCACAGACAGCAGAGCTGGAGGCCACGGGGACAGCAGTCGCTGTGTGGTTGATGCTCATTTCTGTACATTCCCTTCCCTGCCAATCATCCCCAGGCGGCGCAGGATGAATGGACGTGTCTGGAGAAGCTGTGTGGGTGGAGAGTGGCCAACATATGGCTCCTATGCCTTCCTGTTTATACATGTTGATATCTCCCTACATCATTTGCTAAGCCCATATCCTCTGTTTGTTTTGAAGTTAGTATAATTAGTGAACTAAGCCTGGCTTCTCTTTCTGTGCCAGCTCTTGGCTCACTTCTAACTAAATGGTTCCATTAGAGGGTTTTCCTGGTGTATATGTCAATGCTGTGATGTCATTTGTCTTTCCAATGTGCCGACCGACTGCCACATTCTACTCAGAGAATGGGACATGAAAAGTCAATAGCAGCAGAGAGGAAAAGATGCCATGCTTCCCCTCACTTCTCTTCTCTCTACAACTCCAGTTGTCAGGAGAAAGTGTCCCAAGAGGGGAGTGGCTTTAGAGACCTTTCAGCACACACAGGTGGCTGTGCTTCATGTGAGTCTGCTACGCTTTGCTCAAAGACCCCCTTGTCCTGCAGAGCATTTCAAGGGCACCCTCCCACCCAGCCTCATTGCCTGCTCAGCTCTGCACCCAACTCTCAGCCAGTTCACCATGTCCCAGACATTTCACTACTGATCACCTGTGCTCTTGCCACTGCTCACACTTGAAATGCATTTCTTGCTCTGCCCCATATCTAAGAATTATCACATTAGATACCACATATTGAGAACTTGTTATTATATTACTGCAAAGTCTGGTTTATTGTACCTATTCTACAGATGAAGAAACTGGGGTTTAGAAAAGTTGAGCAATGTGTCCATGGTCACACAGTGAGTGGCAGAGCCAGGATATAGACCTGAGACCACTTTCACTACAAACTCAATTCTCCTAAACACTTGATGCTTCAGTGCTAGCCCTTCATCTCTCAGGGTTGATTTTGTGCTTCCTCTCTTCTTCGAGGTCTCCCCTAACCCCTGTATAACCTGTCAAAAGCTTCTCTCTCTCCCCATACCTCCTCCAGGCAGGCTCCTTTCAGAGCACCTAAGATAGTTCCCTTACTATTCTAGCATTTAACTCTCTATCTCTCCACTGGACTGGGAGCCCCACAAGGCAAGGCAGGGCAGGACCCACAGCCCACCTATATTCCTGGAACTTATAAGAACTTCTGACACATCTATAGGCATCCAGTATGTTGTTTTTAAATGAGCTAATTAATGGGTGACAAAGACAGACCTAGCCTTATAAATGCAAAGGTGACAGGAACTAAAACACATTCTTCCTAGAGTGACACATTCTTCTCTCATCACCACAATACCTGACAAGCCTTTTGAGTTTCCAGGATTTATGCTCAAAAGGCTATCAATTGCTCTTGGACAGTGTTCCTGCACTACAAGTGTGTTAACCTCCCATGACATATCGTACCTGCAGCAGAGGTTGGCTGATGATGGCTTCTGGGCACACAGCTAGCACATGTATCCCTTCCGCTTTTGCAGTTAGGCGTGGCCACATGACTGAATGACATGTGGCCATGATGTGCACCTTTCCAGGCCGAGCACACTTCAAGCACTGTAACACACACCATATTTAAATATTGACTCCTAGGGAGTGACTTTTATAAAAGAGTCCAGGGTAGAGTTCCCTGACTTTCTCATGAATGCCTGCCTGAATGAGGCTTTAGTGTCTCATGAAGAGGATGTCCGTGACCCTTCTCTGTCTGGGTCCTCCTGCAGTTCCTTCACCTGGAAACAAAACTGCCTGGACTTTCTCCTATTGGTGCCATCATCTTTAACTCAGAGAAAAAGACATGCTTGTTACTCTCCTTAACATATCACAGGAAAACAAGTTTCTAATGATGTTCTCTCTCGTCCTTCAGCTACTCAGGGGAAAAATAGAGAGAAACTATGGAACAATTCCATCGTACAATGAGACCACTAAGGTCATGAAAACCCTGGTAGCTGAGTGTGCCTGGTTCAGGGACGCAATTTCCCATTTTATCTTAAGATAATTTGCATACACAGTGACTCCCTGTCAGGTCTGTCATTCTCACAGAGGGAATGAGAGAAGGATGGCAGACAGACATAGGGCTGAATAAATACGTCCTACCCCTTGCTCTCCTCTACCTTCCCTGTTAGAGCAGTTACCACACCATACTCTACTGTCTGTGTTCTCATCCCCTCCCCATTGTAGCATGAGCTACTGGAAGGAGGGGTTTCGCTTTATCATTCCACATGCCTTGTTCTTAAGCCTCATCACCATTCAGTAAAAGTTTGCTGAACACGGCCAAAAGTGAAGAGCCCTCATTAAATTCTCTTCCAGGTGGCCCCCACTGGGTATATCACTCTGACTTATTTACTTTCATTTCAGGTGGCCCCGCATTGGGTACGTCACTCTGACTTATTTACCTTCATATCCCTATACTATAAAGAAAAACAAATAACAGGAGAAAGAAAGAACCAAAGAGTACATATGAGCCAACTCCCACCTTCTTGAGAAGAGAGTCATATCTGCTCCTCAAGTATCTCAGGTCAAACTCCAAGCACCAGCAGAACACCTACTGTGTGCCAGTGCCATACTAGGGACATATGGAAGATGCTGCCCTCAGTACTGAACACTGTAGAAGCCACTGGGCCCACACTACAGTGCAGGACAGCCTAGCTGAGGGCTATATTGAGGCAGCTACATAATTTTCGGGGCCCAGAGAAAAAGAAAAGTGCAGGGCCCTGGCCAGGGGTGAATAAGTCTATCACCTCTTCCCACAGACCTGCCTCACAGTGGACAGGCCACTTCTGAGGGACTGTGCCTCTACACCAGGATTAAAGGCAAATGAGAGGCTCTTGAAAGTTTCCACTAATGTGCTGTGATGCTGCTGGTTCAGAGTGAGAACAGCTTCCCCCTTGCCTCACCCTGAGATGCCATGGGGTACCCACTTCATCCTCCCTCACTGAACCTACACCCAGGCCCACCTGGAAGGCAGACCAAGCACTGCAACCTGGCCACAACCCTGAGCATCCCAGGGCAGGTGTGGGAATGGGAGGCCAGGTGAAGCCTGGGATGCTAGGAGTGGGAAGCAGGCAGCTGAGAACCCATCCCAGAGAAGCAGAGAGACAACAGGAGTTGGGACCATGTATGAGCCAAGGCACAGCCCCAGTTCCATGCTCCATTGTCCCCTCAGAGTTCACCTACAAAACACAAATTCAAAGATAAATTGTTACAACTTTTAAGACAGAAACCAAGAACATTAAACCACCACTCTGAATGCAGGGCCTGTGTGACTGGTTATGTGCCCATGAAGCTGGTCCTGGGCTGGACAGAGTATCCCTGACTGTCTGGGTCCATCTTATGTTGCTATAACCGAATCCCTGTGACCTGGTAATTTATAAAGAAAAGAGGTTTATTTGGCTCAGGATTCTGGAAGCTAGGAAGTCCAATAAGCATGGCATTGGCACATGGTGGGCTTTCAGTGAAGGCATGTGAGTGCATGTGAGAGAGACCAAACACAAGAGGCAACCTCAGTTTAAAACTACCCACTCTCATGGGAACTAACCCACTCATGTGAGAATGAACCCAGTCTCTGTGAAAGAGATTAATCCATCATAGCAATCATAATCATCTCTTTAAGGTATCATCTCCCAACACCATTACATTGACAATTAAATTTCATCATGAGTTTTGGTGGAGATGAATCACAGCCAAACATTAGCACTGGCCATAGGATCCCTAGAGGGTCAAGAAAAAAGGGGAAACAGGAGTTACCAGAGATAACACCAAGGAGGAAGTGAACCCTGACTTCACTGTGATGCCTGGGAAGACATGAATGGGCAGAGAGTTGAGAGAGGTTACTATAGCCCATCCTGGCTGGATGTAGGAGAGGATGAGCCTGGCCTTTGCTCTATATCCCTAGTTCTCAACGTGTGGTCCTGGACAAGCAGCATCAGCACTACCTAGGAATTTGTTAGAAATTCATGATCTCAGGTCTCACCCCAGATCCACTGAATCAGAGCCTCTAGGGCAGGGCCCAGTGATCTGTGTCATAGCAACCCTGCAGGTGATGCTGATGCAGGCTTGTCTGTGAGAACCTTGGTCTGGGACCCAGCAGTGTCTAGATCATCATCCTCACAGTGATCCCAGAGGGAAGAAGCCTCACAACACAGGTGGCACAGAATAGTGGTTCAGACTCTGGAGCCAGAGCCAGCTGGGGTTGAGCCCCAGCTGTGCCGTTGCCTAGCTGTGTGACCATGGGCAACTCAGCTAACCTCTCTGTATTTCCACCCTCCATCTCTGAGATGATAAAGATCCCATTTCCAGGGTTGTTCTGATGATCAAATGAGCTGAGACTTTTAAAGTGCTTGGAAGAATGCCTAGTATATAGTTAAATGCTCTAATGTGTGAATCAACATAAATAAAATAATGGTGGGAGTTAACATTGATCAAACACTATACATAGGGCACTGGGCTGTTTATGGTGATGATCTCATTTATTATCACACAGGTTGTTGCCTCTCTACTCATCTTCATTTTGTGATGAAGAAGTTTGGGGAGTAAGTCCCCAAGGGTAAACAGAAATTAAATTCTGCTTACTGGCCCCATGGCTTTGAATCTGTTGCTTAACTTGTTGATCCCCACTTTTGTCTTCTCTGGAGTGGTAATTAAAACATTTGTCTAATTTGGCTACGGTGAGGATTAAATTAAGTTCCGAAAGGAACCCAGCACATAGTAAGCCCTCAGTACACACTGACTCTTTTGTGGTAACATGCATCCCATTACACATTCTGCGAGGTGCCCTGATCACCGTCCAGCTGCCATGTGATTTGCAGGATGAGGTTTGCCCACTGGCAAGTCAGCACACAGTTTCTGGAGAGCTCTTAATTGCCAGGTCTCTCTCCTAGCCCTGCTAATAGGAGAGAAATCTCCCCCACCTCCCACCACCACTACCACTCATATTCCCAAAGCTCTCCCTTCGAAGCAGCTGGGGGTGGTAGCCTGGTCTTTCCTTCTGTCTTGGCCCTTTCTGCTGTTTTTCTCCTTGAAGAAAGCATATAAATATTCAAAGAACACTGGCATTTAGATGCCCTACAATTTAAGGACCTATTTAAAATTAAGCATGCTGAATAAAAGGCCTTTATGAGGTGTTCTAAACCCCTATAAAATACCATTGCTGACACCTCAGTAAGCAAGTTATTTGCAGCTTCATAAACAGGCTACATGGTTGGTGTCTTGGCTGCTCTTAGCCCAACTGGGATCAGACCCTTGCAGGTGGATCAGACCCTTGAGAATACTGTGTTTATGAGCCTGGCAGAAGGAACCAAGCCTAGGATAAGGGATCCATTGAAGAATTATGTCCTGGGGCTCAGGTAATCTCCAAGTAAGGAGAAAAACAAACAGAGTCAGGGTTTGGGAAAACTGCACATAAATCTTAAGTACTGAATATCCTCCCTCCGGCACACCTGCATTCTGCTTGCCTGGTGGTGGAGAGCCTGGGCGATCTGCAAGCTTCCTCACCCATCTCTGTAGGGGCCTCTTGTGGATGTGAGGGGCTGAGATATCCCCAATTCAGTGGCTCTCAGGGCAATGCCTGCTCGGAGGGGGGGGGGATTTAGAACTGTCTCCACTGAAGCCCTTCCCCCTGCTTTCTCACAGAGATTCAAAGTTAAAATTCAGAGGGAGAACTATACACATACACACATTGTACTAATGTCTATTTCTTGGTTTTTATATTGTGCCAGGGTTACATAAAATGCAGCCGTTGAGGGGAATTGAGTAAAAAGGGGACACAGGACCTCTCTGTACTGCCTTTGCCACTTTCTATGAATCCATAATTATTTTGAAATAAAAAGTTAAAATAAATTAAAAGGGAGACACAGGGTTTTGAAGCGTGTGTTCTGGGCTGTTCAGTGGGTGGCACATGACATGATGGGCTGTCACCACCTGCCATATGGAATCAATTCCTGAGAGAGTTGGGTGATTTATATTTTTTTAAAAAACTTATCCTTGTCATTTAAACTCAGCAAGGAAACTTGATCACTAGACATTAGTTAAAATGTCCACTAAGTGTCCTGCTTTGTGCTAGACCATTGAGTTTGGTACTTAGAGAAATGCATTAATTATAATTATACAACAATATTACAGAGAGCATTTGTTTTATACTATACTAAGGTCTTTAACACATTAACTGCTGTGTGAGTTGTATTTAACTCATGCTAATTTTGAGCCTGGGGCCTCGTGAAGTATATGTAACTCACACATCTCTTCACCTTGGGAGAACAATTTTTCAAGTTGCACATAACTCATACAGAGAAAACAATAAAAAATAGCAAATTTTTCATTAAATTAGAAAGGATCATTTTGTTTTCGAAGTTTTTTTTCTATTTTTGTAATAAAACACCATGGCCCCAAGGAAAAAAATTTTTCTAGTGTAGCAGTCAATGTGTTAAGTCTTTGCACAGGCTAGTTTTTTGGCCAGCACTTAACAAAATTTTCATTGATGATTGTCTGATTCAATATTGTTTTTCGTATATCCATCTTGACTAATTTCAATTCAATAAACAATTTAACAAATGCTTATTGAGCATTTATTATGTAAAGTCTGGGGCTCAACAAGTATCTACTAAAACTGATAATATACTCAGTGCAGTGGGATTCAAATAAGTAAACTTAACCATGGCCAAACTGCACTAACCAGAATAATGGCAATCCCGGGGCACTCACTATGTGTTGTTCATTGCAGCAATTCTGTGTGGTAGGTGCTATTATTATCATCATCATTATCATCAGAATCGTCATCATTTGCATGTCATAGATAAAAAAACAAAGAGATGAACTAACTTACCAGTGTCACACAGCTGGGGGTGGGTAGAGTCAGGACTCAAATCCAGCATCATGGCTGCAAAGTATGGGGTTTTGGCCCTATACTACATTGCCTTTTTCTAAGAGACATAACCAAAAAGTGTACAAAGTGCTATGAACCCCCTCAGCATGAACAATTCACTTGGAGTTGAAGGACAAATGAAGATGTCCCAGAGGAGGTGACATCAGAGCTGAGTTCTGAAGAGTAAGGGTTCAATAAGCAGAGCTGGAGAGAAAGCTTTCAAGGCAGAGTGAGCCACTAGTTGTTCTTCCTGGCTATGTATACTAAGCACTGCTTCCCTGATCATTGTGTGGTGGTGCCTGTGTGTTAATGTCCTAAGAATGCAGGTCCCATGTGACTGGGTGTGACTACCATCAGGTCAGCCTGGGCCTTACTCTGTAAGCTCTCTGAGAGAACACTTTTGTCATGTGAAAGTAAAAGACTGTGTCCTACTCTTCTTGTTCTTGTAATGTAGTCCTCTGTTCTTGTTCTCTGGGCTGCAATAGCTTTTTGGCCCCCAAACACAGCTGTAATACCCATAAGTGTTCAAATAAGAAAATGTTTTTATTCTGAAAAAACACATAGTATGAAATCTACCCTTTTAGCAAATGTTTAAGTGTACAGTATTGTTAACTATATGTATATTGTTATACAGCATATCTCTAGAAATTTTTCATCTTTCATGGCTGAAACTCAGGTAAGAATTTGAAGACAGTCTTGAGTCTCAAGCAGTGAATAGTGGATGAGGACCCTGTCCAAGGTGCTGAAACACTAACGCCCACAACAGTAGTTTCTCTGATTGATCATCAGCAAATGCTAGAATAGAAAGAGAGCCTTGTACGATTATCTTACCAGGGTTGAAAGTAAAATAGAAATCAGGGAGATAAAGACATAATAGGAAATATTTTCCTTAAATAAAATAGACTAGAAAAAAAATACATGAGGCCACTTTGGAAACTATAGCATTAAAAAATGGTCTGTTTTCCAAAGAAGACACCATGGCCATTGTCTAATGAGTGCTGGACTGGATGTCCACTAAACTCTAGTGGACATCCAAGTTCTTCATCTCAGATAGTAATACCTGCCATCACAACCTCACAAAGATCAAAAATAAAAATGGGATATTATATGAGAAAGCACTTGTGTATCATGAAAGTATTAACACATAAGATATTGCTATTGTTAGCAAAGTAATAAATAACCCAGCAGGTACTTCCAGGTTAGAAAGATTTATTGCTACCAAACAAAACTCTCTTAGGTTCTGATTCTCTCACAAATAGTCTAGAATAGAGCTCTAAGTCCTCTTCTTGTGGAATCAGCAAAGCCTGTTAGTAAAAAGAAGGCCAGCTCCCCTTGGAAGAACACTCATCTCTGGCACATCTGAAGTGATAAGACAGGACACTGGACAATGACCTAATGACAGGACAAGGCATTTACCTTCTCTGAGCCAGAAAATGAGGTGTCAGAACACACAGAGAGGTGTCAGGTCAGACCATGTTAATCTGAGCAAGAGGCCAGATGATGCTGGGTGAGAGGTAATGTCATCCAAGCCCAAGCTAAAAAACACACTCATATCACATCGAAGAGAGTCAAAATGTTTTTATTTATTCAGCAAATCCTATGAAGTCCCTGCATTCCATGGTCCATGCCACCAAGTAACCTTTTGTAAAAGGTAGTGGGAGTGAGGTTATGGAGCACTTGAGATTTCACCTGGGAATTTTAAATATTATCCCTAAAATTTGCCTACAGAATTTAAGTAGAAGAATGGCAAGATCAATCTTGATTTTTAGAAAGATAGTAGGACTCTCCTTAAGATAAAAGAGCAGTTAAGGGCAGATATCTCAGCAAAAAAGAATAACTTCTGAACTAATAGTAAAGAGAGATGGAGAGGAAGGCGCAGGTCCTAGATGGAGGCTCTACTGGGTTTGGTATCTGATAGGATTGGAGAGGGAGAAAGAACTCTAGAATGTTGCCTAGATTTCCTGATTGGCATCTGGAATGATGCTGGTGCCACTCACCAGGCTACAGAATATAGAAGGAAAAAGAGTAGGCTGGGGGAGGGGGTGGTAAGAATGATGAATTCTGTTGGAGGCGCCAAGGGTAGGGGCATCTTGGTAGAGATAGTTCTGGGATGCAGGCAGAGTTCTCAGCTGGACTGAGAGTTGTCAGAAAGTGGGAGAGAATCAAAAGCATGGAGTGTAGCTTGGCCAGGCAGCATGTAGATAGTAAAAAACCACAAACCAAGGTCAGAACCTTGGGACCACCAAAGTACACAGAGGAAGAGAAAGTCTCATGGGATACCAAGAAGGACCAACCTAAGAAGTGAGAAGAAACCCAGGAGAAAGCGGTAAGTGATGCCATGCAGAGTCAGAGGTAGATGTTCATTGAATTTACCCAAAATGAGCAACACCAGGTCTTCAAGTTTATGTTCTGCAATTCCAAAAGAAATGAACAATGGAATTTTTATTGAGTACCAGACCTTTTCTAAAAGTCTCCTGGGGAAACAGAAAATTATAAGATGCAACTCTTATTCTCAAAACATATCAATCTATTGATAAAAATTTGATTATTAACCAAAATGAAGGGATGAACACTGAGAGCTGTGAGGGGTCAGAAGGGGGGTGGGGAGCAGGCAGTACTTAAGGAAGGTTTGTGGAGAGGGAACATGATGCTTGAAAGGTGGCACAATGCTGGGAAGCAGACTAGGGGTTGAGGGTCCACAAAACAGAAAAAAGGGCCAGAATGAAAAGGAAAAGGGCCCTGTGTGGGGGGGGGCAACTTGGCTGTAATCCATGCTGTGTCCTTACCTACACTCTCTCTCCCTTAAAGCCATATTAGATGACATGCAATTCCTCTAAAATGCCAAGCTTCCATGCCTCCCGACCTTTGCATATGCTGTGTCCACTGCCTAGTGTGCCTCACACCCCTTCATGTACCTAAGTCCTGTCATATTCCAAAGCTCCTCTTGGTAGTGTTCTACGATGCGTACGCTGCCCTAGACTAATCACAGACTGTGAGTTCCTTGAGGGCATAATCTATGTATCACCAGATCCATACTTAATATTACTAAATTCACAATATCACATATGTTAAATAAATAACTGAATGCTAAGCAGCAGCATGAAACCAGCTGAAAGAGGCAAAGAAGATGCCTTGAGAAGCAACGTGTTTTTTCACTGATTCGCCAGGTGTTTGAGTTTATAAATTTACTTTACATCATTCCAATGTGAGACAAACTGACAGATCAATAGATTTTACAGTGGCAGTATGAGGCCTGAATTAGATTTGGGGAGAAGCAAACGTCATCCTGAGATTTAGATTTTTTTTTTTTAGCCTATCAACTTTTTAACCACAAAATGAATTTTAATCCAAAGAAGCCTGGGTAATCATTTCTGAAATATTACAACATCAGTATCAGACCCCTGGAGCCTGGGGCTTAGCTTTAAGGAAGGATAAATATTTCCCTCTAGGACTCTAATATTCAGAGAGTTACTGGCTTGTGAGAATTGTAATTAACCAGATGCCACTTCCTACTGTCCTGGGCTATGCCTGCCCTGCTACTCGGCCCATTCCACCAGCGCTGGCAGGGAATGGCATCAGCAGCCCTTACTCCTCACCTCTTAGCTGGAATTAATTCTCTTTTACATACTCATTGAGCTCACCCTGGTGAAGAATACGGGCTCCACAGCCAGACTGCTCCTGTTTGAAACTGGTTGCAACATTTTCTAGCTAAGGGACTTTGGGGAAGTTACTTGACTTTCCTGAGACTCAATTTCCTCACTGTAAAGTGGGGATTATAATACAACTACCTCATGGGTCAATGGTTCTCAACCATTTTATGGAATGATTTTGCTCCCAGGGGACATTTTGCAGTATCTGGAGACATTTTTGGTTGTCATAGCCAGGGGAAGAATGCTAGTGGCATCTATTAGATAGAGGCCCAGGGATGCTACTAACATCCTGTGGTGCACAGGACCATTTCCACAACACAGAATTGTCTAGCGCAGACTTGCAACAGTGCCAAGTTTGAGAAACCCTGCTCATGGGGTTATTATGAAGGATCCATTGAATGTCGGCTCTTCCTCACCTCATGATCAAAATCCCACCATTCCCCTTGTCCCCATATGTTCTTCTTCCTATACCCAACACAAATGTCCTGACACAAGCTTATGTCTTTTTCTACCTTTTCACATCAGTGCCTTTTCTGTACCTACTCTTCACATGGTCAAACCTTATCCATTCTTCAAATCAATGCCCAAACCCATCTCCTCTCAAAACAGATTCCTGGTAAACCCAGCCCATCAGCCTCTCTCTCTCTTCTGGACATGGTCACCCTGGGCATGTTGCTTATACTTCTGGGAATTACTTTCTTCACCTCTAAGCCAGGAATTGATGGGGTCTTTTATGGATCCCAGTATCTACAACCCTTCTCCAACCAAGTATCAAAACTATTGAGAAATAAGGCGAAGTTGGAGAAAGAAACCTTGAGAGTAAGGCAAAGTGTGAAACTCCAAAGTCTATGTCTATAGACATTATTAATATTATTTGAGCATGTATTCTAGCTTTTTCTTGATTTTTTTTCATGATTTAAAGTGGCCAGTTCCCTCGCATAAGGAAAGAACGAGTGCGAGAGCTCTTTGTGTTTAATTATTTGGAGGAGGACGGTGACAGAAAAAACCAAATGGCTATTAAAATCCCAGCCTCTTGCCTCCCTCTGCTCCTCAGCCCCAGGCTCTCAGAAGTAGAAGGTGGACCATATGTTCCAATGAGCTTCACCCTCAGAAGCTTTTAGCTTCCATTAATAAATGTAATTGAGAGCAATGAAACATTTGGATCTCACTGTAATAAGTCAACAAAATGTAAATGAGGACCGTGGTTGGCAGGAGTCTTTTGTCCTGGAAAAGGAGGCATCTCTTCCACCTGCAGCCTGCTCTATTTAGGGGCTCATGATGGAGGAAGGGATGAAACCCTGTGGATAGAAAGCCATCTGTAGGTGAGGTTTGAGAGGACTGAGAAGCCCCCAAGCCCTGTGTGTCTCTGACACTCATCCTATACAGTGCCTGAAATCCCACAATTAGTGGCTCAATTCATTCCACCATCTACACGTGGACCAAACATTGCCTTTGAGACTGGCCCTGTCCCTAATCTGGGAGAATTTAAGAATTTAAGCAGTGAGTAGAAAAAGCACCAGGAACTTCTGCATTTTTCTGAGAGCCTGGTAAAGTTGTCTTTTTTACATGGTAATAATTCAACAATTAAATAACAATCACACATTCAATCAGAAACCCCAGCCTCAAACTGTCAAAGCTAAAATATAATGAATGAAAGTATTACAGAAAAGAAGTTCTTGTCCTCAGATTTTCCTTTTAAACCTGGGAGATAATACCACCAGGGCAAAGCCATTGGAAAGAAGTTAAGGAACAGCCATGGTGCCAAGAAGCATGCGGGAGGCTGACAGCTACCACAGGAACTATCTGCAATGCTTGCTAAAAGGAAGAATTCCTTCATTCACACATTCAGCAAATCTAGTATGCCAGGCCTGCCAATCAGGGTAATGAGGAGTATTTAAATTCTCTGAAATCTGATGTCTCCTGGACTCTCTGAACTTGATCCACTGGTTTTGCTATATGGAGGGCAGGTTGGCAATATTTATGGAACTTGAGCTGTACACACTCTGTGACCCAGCAACCTCACTTCTAAATATTTATCATACAGATATCCTTGACACACGGAAAGTGGCATGTATACTTAGACATTTATGGCCACATTGTTCATAATAACAAATAATTAGAAACAACCTAGATGTCCATCAAAAGAAGAATGTTAAATAAATTACTACCGCTGTGAAAAAGAGGTCATTGTGTATACCACAGTGAAAAGCCATCTGACGTGTTTTGTTAAATGAAGAGAGCAAGGTGCAGGACAGTGTGTAGGGAAAAAAGGCCATTCTGAATATCTGCCTATGTTTGTAAAATCACAATCGCTGGAAGCTGGTAACGGTGGTTGGCTCCGGAGAGAAGAAATGGGTGAAACAGGGGCTGGAAGGATGGCTTGCTCTTCTTTGTGTTTCCTATTTTTATACTTTTGAATGTGTGCCAAATGCATATTTTTAGAGAATAAGTAACATTACAAAAGGAAAGAAAAGCAAGGGTTCTGTAAGTAGACAAGGGAGTGAATCTGAGCCCTTCCACTGACCAGTTTCGTGCCTGGTTGCACTGTCTGACCTCACTGAGCCTCAGTTTTCTGTTTCCAAATAGGAACAATGTTATCTATCATGTCAGATTGTTGTCAGGATTGGAGAAGAGAGTGGCCTGTGCTAAGGGTTCAGTAAGTGGTATCCACTGCCACCATCACAATTACCAATATTGCAGCAAGTAAAACACACCAAGCATTGCACAAGGGATCAGAAGACAGTCTTGCTCTTTGCTTATCCACAGACTGATCCCTAGCACTGTCCAAGGACTGACTCCAGCCTTGAACTCAGACTATAAGTCCTGCTCATATAGCCCCCTATTCCTGACCCTGGTCACGGCCAGGGCAGAACGTTGTTCTAAAGTGGAACCTGCAGGAGAACCAGCAAAATAGTGTGGCATCAGGCTGGAGGTGTGGCTGCGACTATCCTGGTTTAAAAGCTCTCCAGTATAACTCCCCTCATTGCTGGCAGGAATGTAAATTGGTTCAACACTTTACAAAACTGTTAGGCAGTATTGACTAAAGCTAAACATAAACCTACCCTATAACCAGTGATTCCATTTCCCCATATATGCCCAACAGAAATGAATGCATATGTCCTCACAAAGTCTTACGCAAGAATGTATGTTCATAACAGCTTTAATTGTAATAGCCAAAAACTGTTACCAATCAAAATGTCCCTCATTAGAAGAATAGATAAACAAAGTGTGATATATTCATGTAATGGAATACTACCCAGCATCAAGAAAGGATTAACTACTGGTCCCCAACACAGTCTTGACAAATCATACAGACATTATATTCGGTAAAGAAAGCCAGGCACAAAGGTGAACATACTACATGAGTTCAACCACTGGCAAAAACTTATCAATGATGACAGAAGTTAAAATAGTGATTATCTCTGGACAGTAGGAGCTAACTGAGAAGTGGCACAAAAGAAACATCTAGAGGGCTAGAAATGCTCAATATCTTAATCTGGATGGTGTCACATGGGTGTCTACATAGGTAAAAAGCTCTGCATGGGTCAACAATGGACTGCACATATGGCAGTGGTCCCTTAAGATTATAATGAAATTGATAATTTTCTAATACCTAGTGACATCTAGTCGTTGTAACATTATAGTATAATGCATTACCTTATCTAATGTTTAAATATGTTTAGATAACACAGATACTTACCATTGTGCTACAGTTGCCTACAGTATTCAATACAGCAACATGCTGTCCAGGTATGTAGCCTGGGAACAATAGTCTATACCATATAGCCTAGAAGTGCAGTAAGCCATACCATCTAGGTTTGTGTAAGTGCACTCTCTAATGTTCACACAATGACAAAATCCTTTAATGATGAATTTCTCAGAACAAATCTCTGTTGTGAAGCAGCACGTGACTGTAGTCACCAAACTGTACAGTCAAGATTTGTTCATTCTATACATTTTATGGCATGCATTACACCTCAAATAAAGAGGAAATGAGTAATAATAAAGCTATCTCCTGAAAGTTTTCCCAAATTTCTCCCCGTGCCAACCTACCCTTAATGTCCAGAAAGCCCATCCTGTTATCTAAGTTGTCGTCCTTGCCGTTAGAGTCTGAGCCTTTCTCCTCTGGCTCTGTTCAAATTGGTCCTGGAAAACATTTCTACCAGAGCGGCCTTCTTGAGAGGCCACCTTATTCCCCAGGTGTCTGGTCTTGACAGCACACCGTGGTGTCTTCACTGTGGGAGCAGCTGCTTCCATTGCCCTAGGGCTTTCTCAACATAGGGCTTGGGCAGGGGACTCTCCCAGCAAGGACGCAAGGGAGCAGGTTGCCCTTCATTAGGGCTGTGGGTCTCTGTGGGAAGCCGACCGCTCAAAGTGGGGGAACAGGTGCCTCCGATCAACTGAGGAGCATAAATCCACCTACACCTTCAAGGAGGGGTTCTTTGTTATTTGTTTGGTGTCATAAACAGAGAGAAACAGATGGAAATCAGAATTGCTAATGCTCCATCTCAGGCCCTTGGAGGCTCTTGGCTTCCACTCCAAGCTCCCTCTGCTGGTTCATGGGAAAATACATCTGCTTAGCCAGTGTCTTATGTTCCAGGTGGAACCGGCCTCACCCAGGGCACTGCAGGCTAGAAAGCTAGCTTTGACAATGTCCTCCTTCTCTTCCATCTCTTCCCCAAGTCCCCGGTGACCATCTTTCCCGGTTAGCCCCACAGCAGCAGAGCCAGAAGGCTGAGGGAGGCTGGATTTGCGGTTTTGAGCCAGGGTGAGCATTGAGATACTCGCCACCCAACACACACACACACACGCACACACACACACACACACAACATTTCTGGGGACATTGAAATGAACTGAGAACGTTCATCCACAGAGCCATTTTCCCAAGGAATATGGAAAGTGACTCAAAATATCTCTGTCTTCAAAGCCCTAATTTATACAGAGTTAAAGGGCAGAGAAGAGGTGGCCTTTAAGGCCAGAGTTACAAGCTTCCTAAAATAAACGCATCTATTTCCATCTCCAGGCCCCCTCCAGGAAATCTTGTCTCTCAGGAATGCTCAAGACTGTTTTTGTCTGGAGAAAGCTAGGAGATTTGAGAGCTACGCCCAACTGAAGATAGGCGCCTGCTTTTGTTCCAACCTAAGGCTTCAGAATTCTCTCCTATGTCATTTAAACCACTTGAGGTGTAATTATAGCTCCTCTGCCCACTGACCCCAGGGAGCAGGGGCACAGAAGGCAAGAAACGGAATGCACCCTTTTTAGGCTCCTCAGCCCTTTCCCAATAACAGCTATTTAAAGCCCTCTCCAGCTAACCAATGGCTGCAGTCTTGTCAGAAACATGTCTGTCTTTTTATTTTTATTTTGCCAATCCCAAGATCTGGTCGGATTTGGGTAAAACTTAGCTTTAAATTCCTCAACAAATGTTTGAATTGACAGAGAAAAAAGGAGCATCAGTACACAGCACAAAACCCACCTCTGCTCTGGTTTCTGTCTGGGCTGACAGCCAGGATTCCTGGCATCTCCAGTATTGGAGAATATGTTTGTCCGGATCCACAGGACCTGGTAGGACAAAGTGTAAACATCACAATACCCTGGACCCTGAGCCAATAGATTTAGAAACATCTGGCTGATTGTTTAAAGTGTTATACAAATAATAATCCCTATCATTTGTCTAAAACAGCTGTGCTCCATATGTTTGCACTCTGATCCATGTGATGGGTCAGAGTCATGCATGTGCCATACTCCCAAGGGTTTTCATTAGGCCATCCAGATTCCCTTCCCAACTCCATGCCACACCCTCTCCAGCTCAAGGAAGCATACTGCCACACAAGGGGTAAGCAAGACACTATTATGGGGATAGCAAGAAAGTTGCCCCAATTTGTTCAAAAAGTGAATCTGTCACACAAATAACAATTGTTAGGAACACACTGCGTTGAAGAGCAGGCAGCCAGGAACTCACTGGCCAAGTCCCTCATACTTCCTTCCCACACATCATCAACCTGGTCTGCCCATCAATGCCGAGTTTCATTCTGCTCCACCCTGTCCCATTCAACACGCCAAGCGTAGCTGGAGAACATGGTGGGCTTGATGCTCAGGGTGGGGCTGTGCTGCTTCCCTAAAAGGGAAGCTTGCATGAGACTTGGAAAGTGGAAAAGTAGTAACCATTTCTCTCTAAAGGTCTCCAAGGGTCAGAGACAGTGACAGAAAGACACAGAAGTGCCTGAGGGGTTCCAATTTGTTCTCATGTCCTTGTGTCCCTAATCACCCTTGGTGGCTCCAGACCCACCACCAGATGCTTGGTTACCACAGAGGTAGCAGCTATAGGGATGCAACAGCTTCCCACATGCCTTTCCATGAATCCTACCTTCACTGTTCCACTTCAGCAGCTGGTCCAGCCTGACTGCTCAGATTTTTCCTGCAAGCGCCAACTTGCCCAGCCAAGTCAGGGCTTCAGAGGGATGAATGTGATGATGATTCTTCAACTTCACCTTGTATTGGTTTGCTAAGGCCGCCATCACAAAGTACCAAATTGGTTGGCTTAAACAACAGAAATTTGTTTTCTGTAGCCTTCATGGTCTGGAGGCGAGAAGTCCATGATCAAGGTGCCAGCAGCATTGGTTTCTTCTGAGGCCTCTCACCTTGGCTTGTGAATGGCTGTAATCTCTTTACCTTTGCATGACCTTTTCTCTGTGTGTGTCTGTGTCTAAATGGCCTCTTCTTATAAAGGCACCAGTCACATTGGATTAGAGCCCACTCTACTGACTTTGTTTAACCTTAATTACCTCTTTAAAGAGTCTGTCTCCAAATACAGTCATATTCTGAGGTGCTTGGGATTACGACCTCAACAGAGGAAGTGGGGGAGGGACACACTTTAGCCCAGACCACAGACCTTCACTTCACAACTCCTGTCACAATTGTGAAAATTTTAATTCTTATAATAAAGCCTCTATCGCATGACATACACAGAGGTTCCACTTACCTGATTGATATCAAATATAGAATTGGTCCTAGGCATAGACAGCTTCTGGAGAAGAAAACAGAAACAAGTTGCATTGGCTTTGGGACCGGATGGCAGGCCATGGCTGAAGTAGTGAGGTCAGGAGATGCCCCAAACTGCTCCCTGCCCCTAGCCTGCAAAGGGGCAGCATAAAGCTCTGGCTGGGGGTGGGCTGGAGTGCCTCAGGGCCAGGGGCTCAGGTAGATTACCCCAAACCTTATAGCATCTATAGCTTACTGTGCTGATGGCTAAACCTAGAGTCTGAAGAGGCAGTCTTTCTCAAGGATGCCCTGCCTGGTCTCACCACCAAGCAGAGCACCAGGAAGGATCCTCCTACAACAAGGAAATAGCTGTCTTCTCCAAATGGCCAGACACACATGCAAAGCAATTAGAGAACCACTTAAGACTCTCTATAATTAACTGTCTATATGTGTGCCGCAGACAATGCATACCCTTCCTCTCCCCTACATTATGCTCCAGCCAAACCAAACCACTTACAGTTTCCTGAAATGTCAGGCTATTTCACGCCTCAAGGCCTTTGTTCAACTGCTCCCTCCCACCTGGAAGCCCTGCCAGCACAGCTGCCTAGCAAACATCTATTCATCTTTCAAGCACCACCTTTTCTGTAAAGCTTTTCCTTTCGACATCCAGTTAGCCATCATTTATTAAGTATTTTCCATGTTCCAGGAAATATGCAAGGTACTTCATTTGATCCTCTTGACAGCTCTGTGCCACAGGTACTCTTATCCCCTTTAACAGGTGAGAAAACTAAGGTTCAGAGAAATTAAATGATTTGCTCAAGGTCACCCAGCTATAGGTGGGCTTCAAACTCAGACCATTGTGATCAAAACCTGGCCCTGTAGATACTCATATATGCAAGATAGACTGGTCCTCTGAAGCCAGGTTTGAGTCAGAGACTGAGGCCACCCTGGGTTTCCTATTGGCATCTTGCTAAGTTTTATAGCAGTCTAGAGGTCAACAGCCCCATCTGAGAGCAGTCCTTTCTAAGCATGGCACCCATCAGTATCTGGATCTCTCTGGAACTGCCTGGAAAGGACATACAAGTGACAGTCTGCACCCGGGGGCACCTTTTGCCAAAAGGCAGCTCCTGCTTATGAGAAGTTCTCAGAAGTCTCCAGATTCCACTCGCAACAGAAGAGCTAAGAAGGAGGACAAGACCTAGGCTCAGATCTTGCCACCACACTACATGCCCTGCTCCTCTAGTTAGGGGTTAAGAGGCAAGCATCTACTCTGTTCTTTTAGCACCAGGGCAGTGACCAAGGCCATGCTTCCCTGCCTTCACTTTCCAAAACACAATCAGGTCCTTGTCAAGCTGTGCCCGGCTCCATCTTCCAGCCACTTGTTCACCAGGCCAGCCATCTGAACTCCCATTGTCTCCAGTGCCTGTGTACATGTCGTGCGTATGTGTGTGTTTGTGTGTATAGGAATATACTGAGTTCTTTGCATATCCAGTCCTCGCTAAAACCCCTAATGGTTAGTATTATTAACTGTGCTTTACAGAAGCTCAAAAGGGTTAAATAGCTTACTTGACAACACACAGCTTGAGTGAGGGGTTGACTCACACCTGGTTCTGCCAGACTTAAAACCCTGAGCCCTTTATGAAATCCCATAACTCCTTACACACAAGTGTTCTCCAAGCCTCCTCCTCACCCTTCAAGGCCTGACTTGACTCAGCTCCCCAGCAAGGCTACTCCCACCTCCCCTCAGCCAGAGCCAACCATCCTCTCTCCATGCATCCACCATGCCTCGTTCACACCTCTAGTTGGGTATCAACCACACTGTGTGGAAGCTGCACTGTTATGTGTCTCCCCCAACCCCCTAACTACAGTATGAACTCTGAGGAAAGAGAACCGAAGTGTTAAAAGCTTCCATCATCTCTACCCCATATCAAATTCCTGTCATTGGGCAGCACATTTACTCTATGGTCTCTTTTCTTCGTAAGTAAGCTCCTCTGCTTCCCATGCCTCACTTGCACAAAGCCATGTTTATATCACTCAGGCTTTCAAGGCTGTAGGTGAACATTGTTCTTACAGGAACAAGTGACTTCAGTGAAAACTTCTTGAAATAAATGGTATTCCATGCTTAGCACAATGTTGGCCTCCTAGGCATTCAATATATAAATATTGAATGAATGAATGATGCTTAGTCTGTCAAATGAACCCAGGGACATTTTTAATCCCAGAATTCCACTTTATCCTAAGAAAGCAAACAGAGATTTGAACAAAGTTTATGGTCAAGCAGGGATTGATATAAAGCTCTCTAGAAGCAAGAAAATTGTCTCTTGTCCTTTTCTCTTTCTTGTGTCTTTTCATCTTCTCCCCCTTTTGGCTTCCTGGTAAATGTACTGTGCTGCTTATATGTAAGGCCAGTGTTTTGAAATAAAAAATTAAATAACATTCATCTTCCAAAATAAAAATGCTAAAATTTATTTTTTAAAAAAGTACAAATAAATCTTAAGGGAAGAATAAGCAACTTGCTACCCTATAAACTCCGCTGTGAACTCCAAGAAAGGCATGAGGGGTCAATTCCATTGAGACTTAATGTATAGGGACAAAGAGTGTAGGCTCTGCTGTCTGCAGGACCATTTAACCATGCACTAAGTGAAGGTCCTTGCCTGTGCTATAAGACCAGAAAACAAGACGTGAAAATATAAAATAAATAAAAAATAATATATACAGCTATTTTTTGAAGATAATGTACTCCTTACAGAAGTAACAAAAAAATCTACAGCCAGCTATTACAACTTTAAAATAATTCAGTCAGGCAGCTAGATGTAAGATAAGCATGCAAAAATCAATACATTCTACCACACTGTCAATAATCAGCTAAAGAACATAATCAAAAATAGGATACACAATATTCAAAAATAGCACACACAATAAAAAACAAAAACACTATTGTATCCATAAATCTAACAAGACCTGCAGGGAGTTTTTTAAAACTCTATCAGAAAATATAAACAAAAATATGAGTAATTAGAGATATATACCATATTCAGTGACAGTTTAATATAGTAAATATATTGTTTCCTAAATGAATATAAAAAATTCAATGAAATTCCAATCAAAATTGCAGCTGAATTTTTTTAAGAACTTGACAAACTCATTCCAAATTTTTAAAGTAAGAATACAGTGTCACATATAGCTAAGTCTATAAAAATTGAAGAGCCAAAAGAAGAGACTCACCATAGGATGGTATAACTACTAAAAAGCCATAGTAATACCAACAGTATATAGTAAATACTGGCATTGAAATGAAATAGACTGATGGCCTCCAACAGACCAATGGCACCATGTATATGAACTTGTATATGATCAAAGCAGTACCATAGAGCAATGAAAAAAAAAGGTTGTTTAGTCAGTAGTATGAGGAAACTGACTTGCCATAAGGAGAAAGAAACAGCTGGACACTTATTTTATTCTGAAAAATTCCAAATGGAATAAACATCTAACATGGAAATTAAATATATAAACCTCATACTAGAAAATGTACTTGACCATCTACAATCAAATGCCCAAATGCACAAATCATAAGGCAAAAAAAAAAAAATGGATAAACATCATGACTTAGCAGTCATGGGATTTAACAAGGAGCTCCACAAAGTTAACACAGATCAATGACAGACTGGAAGGAGATAGGGAGATATAACAATAATTGATTCATATCTACTCTAAATGCTACAAGAAACTACAAATCATCAAGAAAAAGGAGGGGAACCCAATATTTTTTAAAAGGCAATGATATGAATAGGAATTCACAGAATAGGAAGCCAAATGCATAACACGTTTAGACTCTTACTCCCTAGTAATCGATATATGCAAATTAAATCATGAATGAGACTGTGCTTTATACCCACTGGGAAGCAGAAATTAGAAAAGTGGGTAATTCATAGTTGAGGTGAGGATTTGAGGAGTTGGAAACACTGTGCACTGCTTGCTGGGAGTTTTAAATTGGTACAGCTGTCTTGAAAAGCAATTTAGCAGGATTTAGTCAAATGATGGGAATTTATGTCTATAATCTGGCAATTCCACCCCCATTTATACATCCCAGAGATTTGGCAGATATCTAATAAGGGAACCAGTGTGAGAATGTTTATCAACAGTGTTATTAGTTCTAATAGCAGGTAGTTAAGCTTGAGGGTACATCATTGGAGGGATAATTAAGTCAAATGTGCTGGAGAATAAAATACCAGGCAGCAGTGAGAAGCTGTGGACTGGAAGCACATAAATCAACCCAGATAGACTTAAAAGCATGGATTTAAGTGGAAAAGTCAGAAGCAGAATGGCTTCTATGGGGCAATACTTTTTATATAAATTAAAACCCAAGCATACACAAAACAACTCCAGAGATTTTACAAGAAGACATGACTTTTTTAAGTAAAACATGTTAGAATAGGAACCTGTGAAGGGTAGGGGAATAGACATGGTGATCAGAGGTCGGGGGGAAAGGGATAGATAAGTAGTCAACAAACAGACAAACCTGGAGAGAGAGGCCCTGCGTGGGCAAAAGGTGATGGCAAGGCATGGACTGAGGAGTAGGAGGAGCTCCTTGGCACCCCGGGTCCTAGCAGAGGAGCAGAGGAGGAAAGAACTAAGGAGGGAGAGTGCATGAGCAAGGAGACCAGAGGGACAGCAGTGGCTCTGGGGCAAACCACCTGCTTTCTAATCCTGGGTCTACCACTTGAGCAAGTTACTTCACTGGAATATGCCTCAGTTTACTCAGCTGCAAAACAGAAATGCCAACAGCACCCAGGTCAAAGGATCTTTTGAAAGCTAAATGGTATGCATGCAAAGCACCTGATGAGTAGTAGGAATCAGTGAATATTGGCCATGATTGTTTCTATATCAATTCTGTGTTTAACAGTAATGTCATGTACTTTGAAATAGCTAAAGTGACTTTACAATGAGGACATACATACATGGAGTATTTTAATCAGCCATCACGTGAATTGTTTAGTACCATCAGCAGACAAAAATAGCATCCCCACAAAGTTTTTATGAGAGTTAAATGTGTGTAGAAATCCTTTGGCACATAGCAAAGGCTTTGTAAATATTAGTTAGTAATATTATTGCCAGAGGTGGTAGGAATCCCCTCCAGACATCTTCAAATAAAAAGAGGAGTCTATGTCAAAGCCCTTCCCAAACATCCTTGTGTAATAGTAGATTCCTCCCAAGACACTCAGGCACAGCCCCATGGGTGAGTCTACCACCAAATCCATGACATCACCTCTTTGGAGCCAAGAGAGTAGCAGGACTCCCAGATCTCTGGGGTTTGCATCCCAGGGAAGGGGCTCAGTGGAGAGATACAGGTTTGTACACTCTCTTTCTGCAGCACCCTCCTTCCCCTCCGCACGGAAATGAAAGGCAGTTTCAGGGGAGAGGTATGAGAGGTAGCCTCCCTTTGTGGAATTAAATAGCCAGAAAGGACTCCATGAGTTAAGCTGCCATGAGTTTCTAAGGCAGCGCTTTACTAAAGGCTCTGGAGAAATCTGGCTCTACCCATGATAAAGCTATTCACCTTTGCCCAAGGAAATGATGTTTTAAATTTCCAAACTGTTTATGCCTAAAACCTATTTTCCAAATGGTGAATGAATTTTCACTTTTGTTGGATTTTATTCTTCCAGATCCCTAACGATTAAATTGCTGGAGTCTGTAAGATTTTAGGAAATTTTCAGTCACGTAGCACACCTTGGATTGCTGGGGAAGACAGGAATATTTCTCTGTCTTTGAAGAGTAGCCCATATTTCCTGAGCTTCTACTGGGTGCCCAGCCCTGTACTAGGCCCTGAGGCTCTAGCAAGTTCCTGCCCTCGAGGAACTGTTGTCCCATTACCAGCAACTCCAACGATGGGCCTCCTCATTCATGTCTATTTAACCACAATCTCATTATGACTTTCACGAGGAGCCCTAAGCACTTTTGCTTTTGTGGGCCACTTCCTCCATAAAAAAATTCAAAATTATATTTTATGACTGCATTGATATAAAGATGAATATAATCCAGGGTACATTCTTACTGTATACTTAATTGTATTCATGTTTTCTTCTGATTTTAAAAGAAATTAAAATATTTCATGAGTCCCTGAAATTATCATGGGCCCTGGGCTCTGTGTCTACTGGGCCTGGTGGATGAGTTGGCCCAGTATTGGAGCATCTGATATATGCTTCAGGTCATCACATGCTTTGGGGACAGATTGAGTGATGATAATGAGGAGGAGGAGGAGAAGGATGATAATGGTAGCTACCATTATCTGAGAGCTTACTTATATGACAGGCACTATGACAAAGAGTTTATGCAAATTATTTTTTAAAATACTCTCAGCAACCCTGTGTGGTTGCCACTGTGATTTCCATTTTCCAGTTTCTCAGATACAGAAACTGAGACTCAGAGAGATTAAGTGACTTACATAAGGCAGTAAACGGTAGAGCAAGGTTCAGCTGGCTACTCACACCCCACTGAATGGCCGCCTCCTGCCCTGGGGTAAGCCACAACCTGGGAGAGAAGAGAGAACTAACACAGCAGAATCAAAAGGCAGCATCAAAGACTCTCCCAGGGCTAATTCAGATGGTTCAGACTATAGCTCATATACGACTTCAGCAGATAAAGAGAAACCCGGGGACATCCTCACCAAATAGTTGGCACTTACTCCAGGCCTGTGTGTTAGTCATGGTTCTCCAGAAAAACAAGAAATAGAATGTGTGTGCACATGTGTATATGTGTGTATATGTATGCGTGTGCAGAGAGATTTATTATGGAAATTGGCTCACATCATTATGGAGGCTGAGAAATCCCTCAATCTGCCATCTGCAAGCTAGAGAACCAGGAAAGCTGATGGTGTGATTCAATCCAAGTCTGCAGGCCTGAGAACCAGGAGCTCCAGTGTCCAAGGGCAGGAGAAGATGGATGTCCCAGCCCAAGAGAGAAGAGAATTCACCCCTCCTCTGCCTTTTTGTGCTGTTTCAATCCTCAACAACAGATTGGATGACACCTGTCCACACTGGTGAGAATGGATCTGCTTTACTCAGTCTACCAACTCAAATGTTAGTTTCTTCCAGAAACACCTTCACAGACACACCCAAAAATAATGTTTTCTGAACTATCTGGGCATCCCTTGGCCTAGTCAAGCTGACACATAAAATTAACCATCACAGCCTGGAAGAAGGAAGTGAATTTGAAGGGAGTGAAGGGACATTCAGGTGGGGTGAGAACACCCTAGCAGAGATGAACAGATGAGGGAACGGTGTGTGTGGTATCAGTGAGGAGCCCTCTCTCCTGACTAGCCCAGCTTCCATCTCTAAGTTGCTAGCTAGGGTTGTGCAGTGGGCTTCTAGAGCTGAAAGGCCCCAGCATTTGTGCTGACTTAAGAGAGAGTGTCTGTTAGCAAGACAGAGCCCCAAGAATCAGCACCTGCTTCATAGCCAACTGTGCTGGAAAGCAGACACTGTCAAACCAGGACAATGATTTTATTATTTTATAAATGATTATTCTACTTCCCTTGAGAACTCAAGAGGAGTTTATAAGAGAGAAACTCAGCTTCCCCGTGACGAGGCTGTTTTCAAATCAGAGTTGGCATTTGCATCAATTTTGCTGAGGGTGAGCAATTCCTTTTTCCCAGTCCAACATGATGGTGTAGGATAAAAGAGTTTGAACGAGAGAAAAATATGCTTGATACTGCAGTCCTGGGGAAAAGATGAAAGCTTGTAGGCTCAGCCCTGGTGATGGAAATGATAGCTGTGATGAGAAACACCATGTGGGGGAGATGGTGTCCAACAGGACACAGCCAACTGGCGACGTTGGACAGAACCCATGGCCATTTCTCCAAGGCAGCACCTGGGGAAGGGAAGAAGGGCCAAGTGTTCCCCACACCCATCGGAGTTGCCACCTGTCTCACAGCATAATGCGTGTCCATCATTTTTTGTTTTCAACTGATTTAGAGTTTGTTCTGATTTTGCTGATTCTCTGATATTTCCTGTGAGCCTCCTGTCTGTGTCCCTCTAAGCCTTCCCTTCATAGTTATCAGAAATGCTTCCAAAGCTCTTGTCTGCATTTGTTGGTCCATGGTGTAGGGACCTCTAACACTCCCCACAGTCTCAAAGTCCATCAAGCTATTCACACCCAAAGCCTATTTGCCAGACAGTGACTCTACGTTTTTCTGGATTTTATTTCTCCCTTGCCTTCAAGGTCCTCTACAACTTTGCCTTTCTGACCTGGACTTCCCATGGATGCTCCAAGCCCTGGGAAGAGGCCACATTCCTTCCCAATGCCAAACTTTGGTTCCTATGGCTGCCCAAACTGAGATGCCCTCACCACCCCTTTCCCAACTCTCATCAGCAACCCCATTCAGCCTAAGGTTACTGACCTCCTACTCTAGGCCAGACCATGGGTTGGGGGTTGAGGGCACAGAGATGACAAAAGCAGATATTTTGCTCTTGTAGAGTTAGTAAGGGTGAAAGAAAAGGCAAAAGTACTGGAAACACAGCGTGCTCAGCAGGATAGTAAGGGGGAGCACATGGCACCACTGGGGCACACGTTGGGGAACGGCCAGAGGAGAAGCGGGAAGACGCCTTCCAGTGCCAAACATGACTCCTTCCACCACCTCCAGGCAGCCTTCCCTGATCCTGCCAGCATGGCCTCAAGCACACATTCGAGAGGCAGTCAGTGCAGGGGTTATGAGCCCCTATTTTGGGGGACTGGCTGCCTGAATTTTGAATCCCAACTCTATCACTTACCAGCTATGTGGCCTTGGGCAAGTTACTTAACTCCTCTGAGTCTCAGTTTCCTAATGTGTAAAATGGACATCATAATAGCACCCACCTAGTAGAGTGACTAAAAGGATAAAATGAGATAAATATATATCTGTCACGGTAGTAGTGTTACAGAAGTGTTTGCTATTACTATTTGGGGCCTTCATAATACACATTCTGCCTGTGGGTCTTCTCTAGCACACCAGAACTGTCCCACAAACACTGCTGGAATGTGGTATTCAGGAAGATACTGACTTTCATCTATATGGATACATACATATTACCAAAACACTCTGCCTTTATCTCCATAATGGCAATTCTTAGATTCTATCTCATTGGCTCACTCACTATACATAGACTCTGATAACATTACATATTGATTGGCATTTTAAAAAATAATATAAAAAAATCATTCTGTCTTGAATTTCCAAGAATAGACTGCAGTAAGTCTTCCAGCTTCAGGCCTCGGACAGAATTGGAAGAGGAAGTGATCATTTGTCGTCTTTCTTTATAAATTGCATTTCTGGCATCACTTCGTTGCTAAATAAGACTTTTTAAAAATAGTCTTAACAAGCATTTTGACAGAGACTCCATTACGGATACCAGAGAGATGTGGCGGTGGAAAGGCAGCAAGTGTGAAATCTGAGCCAGCCTCAGCCAAATGGCCAGTGGCTACAGCCCTCTCCCAGGGGACATGTCCAGTGGCAGCAGGGACACTGGCTCAAGAGGACCATTTGGGACTATGGTATTGGTTTGATGCTAAAGCTTTAAATGCTTCCTTCCCCACAGCTGACACTCACTCCCAAGAGTGCAGGTAGGATTAGCCAACCGAGAGGTTGTTCATCTCACAATGCCCACTGCTCTGTTGGGAGCAGTAAATGAGACCCTCAGGGACATACTCCAGGGTGCTTCTTTGTTAGAGCCTTGTCTCTGCAAGATCATGTCCAGATCAAAACTAAAATGTCAGTGAATATTGGTTGAGTGCTTTCATACATAAGTAATGGGCTTGGCTGGGAAGACGGCATTGTGCAGAGAGGGAAAAGCTCAGATTGTCACTGAAGAGCCACATCATGGGTGGAAAAAACTGGGTCTTCACAGGTAGATATACCTGGGCTCTGTGGAGCTGTAGGAAGTGTCTTAGTCTCTGTGCACTCTGGGTCCCCATCTGTAAAGTGGTGAGGATAATAACTGTTTCATGGGGATTTGGTAAGGAATTGCAATACTTACTAGGCAAATACAGGGGCGATTGCTATGATTATGCTGTCACCTGGAGATAAGACCCTGTAGAGGCAGAATAAGTCTCTGCTCACAAATACTGCCCCAGGCAGAGGGGCAGATGCTTTATTCTGCGGGAAAAAGACAGAGATCTGCTGCCAGCCAGTATCCCAAAGTAGCCACTGTCATGGCACCCACCCAAAGTGGCTCCAAGAGTAGCTAACTGGTGCCCACAACTCTATCTATGCCTGCCACTGCCCCATCCCTTTTCAAACCCCTCAGCAGAGGCTGCTGCTAATTCCAGAAACCCTGCTCTACCCCTCTGCAACCCTGGCCACTGGTGCTTCCTCTCCTTCCTCCCTCCCCTCCCTCTCTTCCTGCTCCTCCTCTTATTCCTCCTCTTCCTTCTCCTCTGTCTGCTCTAATCACACTGCTCTGCCTTTTATTATTTTGGACAGAATGAAAGTGGAAAATCAAGTTGGGCTTGAGAAGTAGAAGGGAAAGGAGCCAGCACTGAACATCCTTGACTCCAGTAAATGTGGCCACCAGCACAGCTAGGGTCAAGGCCCCAATCTGGGTGTGCCCCTACCTGGACAAGCTCTGCTGGGAGATGACATAGATGTCCCAGAGCCCAACCTGACTTAGTACCTGCAGAAAGATGATGGCCGAAGGGCAGAACTAGATTTAAACCCTTGCAAGCTTGTGGCAGAGCTAGTATTCCAGACCCAAATCAGAATCTTTCTCCTCGACTCAGCCACATGGTGTCCAGGCAATAAGGTGTCCTTGAGACTTAACCTCCAGCCCTTTCTTTCACAGGCAGGCAGCTGAGTCCCAGAACTCAAGCTTCAGGCCAGGTATCAGCTGCGCTGGAATTAAAGTGCAGGTCCCTCCATTCCTCACTGCTCTCTTTCTCTATCTCACCCACTTGCCTGTCAGCATTAGAAGGGCTGGAAGGTATAAATAACCCCCACTCACCCCTCCCTGCTCCCTCCCCACATATATGTACACACACATACACACCCCACCTATTGATAATGGCAGGTGGGGGATTGTTGCCTTATTGCCTCCTCACATTTTAAGAGATTTTTATCAATCATGCAATCAGTCAACAAGCAAACTTGCTAGTATTCAGCACTGCGTTTACTTCCATGGGAGAATCACAGAGGAAGAAGGTGCCAAATTTACCCTGAAAGAGCTCACAACCTGGGTGGGAGAGACTAGCAGGTTGCCTGCTCAAGGTTTTTTATGACGACACTATTGGGATATAATTCACATGCCATACAAGTCACTCGCTCACAGTGTACAATTTAATGGTTTCCTGGCTTACTCACAGAGTTGTGCAACCATTACCACAATCAATTTTGTTACATTTTTATCATCCCGGAAAGAAACTCTGTACCCATTAGCAGTCATTCCCCATTCTCCCTTCCCCAGCCCTAGGTAACCACTCATCTACTTTCTGTCTCTATAAATTTGTCTACTGAACATTTCATATAAATGGAATCACACAAGTGTGGTCTTCTTATGACTGGTTTCTTTCATTTAGCATAATGTTTCAAGCTTCAGCCACGTTGTAGCATGGGCAACATATTATGGCCAAATCATATTCCATGGTATGAGTAGACCACATTTTGTTTTTCCATTCATCAGTCGATGAACATTTGTGTTGTTTCCACTCTTTTGTCTATTATGAATAATGCTACCATGAGCATTTGAGCACAGATTTTTGTGTGGTCTTATGTTTTCATTTCTCTTTGGTATATATCTTAAAGTGGAATTTTTGGGTCATATGTAACCCTATGTTTAACATTTTGAGTAACTGCTAGACTGTTTTCCAAAGTGGCTGTATCATTTTACATTCCCACCAGCAGTGTATGAGGGTTCCAGTTTCTGCATATCCTTGCCAATACCTACCTGTCTTTTTGATTATAGCCATCCTAGCAAGTGTAAAGTGGCATCTCATTGTGGTTTTGATTTTCATTTTCTTAATGGCTAATTATATTGAGCCATTAATGGCTCAATATAATGGCTCATTATTGAGCCATTTCATGTGCCTTTTGGCCATGTATATACCTTCTTTGGGAAACTGTCTATTCAGATCTTTGCCCATTTTTAAATTGTGTTATTTGCCTGCTTGGATTTTAATCCTTTGCCTTTCAAATAGATTGACTTTCAATTAGGTTAGGATTTGTAAATATTTTAATCCAGTCAAATCTAGAAGTACTCATTTTAAAATGTTTATGGGCTCCAGTGCCCAAATGGGCATCACAGTTTTTACATTATTCCAAAGTTAAGATGGAGAAAATGGATCATCAGATAGCCATGAGGACAAATGTGAACTGCTAGGAAGACAAGTTTAAGCATGCCATTTTCAAGCCAGAGTTTCTGAATGTCCATTTCTTGCCAGATAGGCCTGCACTGGATATGTGAGGGGGATCAATGGTGGTCATCTTTCTTATAACTGTGCGAGTGGGAACCTGCCTAAGAGCAAGGAAAAGTGGCCTCCACCTCTGGGGCCCATCTGACCTAGAAGCAATGAATTTGGAAATGATTTGCCACACCTGAGGGGATCTTCTATGCCCCCTCCCTCCCCACTCATCTGTTCCCTCATCCCCACACACTAGCCTGGCCAGCTTGAAGGTGGTCAATTATGTCAGCAAGAGCAGGTGCCTCATTCACTGTAAGAAGCATCCTCTGAACATCTCCTTTTCTACATGCCAAGTTCTGGGCCCAGCATGGTAGTGTTCAGCAAAACCATTCCATGGTCTTAGTTAATTGAGTTAATCATGGTCTGGTGGGAAAACAGGCAGTTCCTCTCCCATGCAACATACTTTGATAGATGGACTTGCTGGGAGTTTGGAGCACAAAGGGAGGGCTTCAGTCAGCCTGGGTGTCCTGGAGGGCTGACTCTGATGGTTTAATGGAAGTTATTCAAGCATCCCTGGCTCAGGACATAGCACATGTACACACCCCACGAAAGGAAAAAAACTGCAGTGATTGCAAGTTCATTAGATCAATAGTGTTTATAGTAAGAAAACATCTGTACTCTTGATTTTTTCTTCATTTGTTTGTAAATTTAATAAATACAAAGCAAAGAGAAAAGACAAAAATCCTATCTACAAAAATTCTCCAATTATAATCATTTCCTTTACTTACCCTGAATTCCACTCCACCCAGCTCCAGATTTAAACATAAAAATGTGCTTTATGTTCACAGATGGACTGTAGCTTTCTCAGAGGAAGAGACTTAGATTTCTCTTCTGTCTTTCATGGCCCCTGGCAGGACAATGATCTCCCAGAATGCAGTCACTGCATCTTTTCAACCTGTGTCTGAATTCCAACTCTGAGAAAAGAGCCTGGCACACAGAAAGAGTCCATGAGAGATGGGCCTTACGTTGGAAAGTGAGAACAGCATCAAGGCTGAGGTGAACTGGCTGAGGAGCCCTGGGTCACGGGATCTTTAAGGGCAGAGACAGGTGTAACTCATCTGGGGGACCCTCCAATGCTCATTTTGAGTTTTCTCAAACACTGAGGCTTGCACGATGTCCAGTGCACAGAACACAGTTGGTGTTTGGTGCATGTCAATCGAACGTGTTTGGAACATTTTGAATGGTCAAATACAGCTGAAGCATTTTGATGGAATGATGGCCTTCTGTTTAGACAACTTTGAGGGGAAGGAGAGGGGCTGGCAACAGTGCTCAGGGAGAGGCTCTGTTCCACCAAAATGTGCAGCAATCTGATGTCTTCTCCCTGCCCTCTAACCTGAGTTCTGGTCTGAGCCCTGACACCAGAAATGGAGCGTCCAAGTTGCCAATTGAGCTTTCTCCTGACACAGGGACTTCCACTTCCTAGAGGCACTGGCCCAACAGCTGTGATGGCTGCAAGGGCTAAGGTGAGCTGTCTTTGTGCCAAGGAGTCACGCATGGCTGCACCTGGGGGACATAAGGTGAGAGAAGCACTCTGGTTGTGCTAAGAAGTCTTTTGATTCCCACTTACTTTTCTCTAACTCTCTCTCCCCTCCACCACCCTGAAAGTTTTTAGGATCTTTGCTTTATCTCTACTGCTCTGGCCTTGGGGTAGGTCATTTTTCATCCACTGTGCTGAGCATGTGGCAGCCCCTTTCTATCTGAAACACAAGTCCTTCAGTTCTGGGAAATATACTTTTATTATCTCTTTGATAATTTCCTCCCACCAATCTTTTCTGTTCTCTCTTTCTGCAACTCCTATTAGTTAGGTTTATACCTCATAGGTTGAGCCTATAATTTATTTTCTTTCTTTCTTCTTTTCTTTTTTTTTTTTTTTGGTCCTATTTCTACTTTTTTATTCTCTGATCTGGAATGCTCCTGCTGGGAGTGATAAGTAAGTAGTCAGCATTCTTGTGGGAGCTAAGCAAAGGAAAGGGTCTGGGCTCTCCCTAATCAATTATACTTTCATTTGATCCCTGTTTTCACTGCCATGCCCCCAGATCCCCATCCATTCTGTGTTGAATGTCCTGAGTTCAGGGTCTTGCCAGTAGAGTTTCTTTGGCATCATCTCCCATGGCCAGACAAAGAAGAGGAGGTCTAGGTCTATCTGCACCTTGTACAGACTTGCATTTTATCTGCCTGTCTGAGTCTTACCTTTGCCTTTCGAGGCACCTGGGCCTTCCTGTTCCCAGCCCTCCAGTTCTTGGTGTGCAGTGGTCAGGTCCTCCCTTTGCCCCTGCTGCAGACAATGTATTCCAGCTGTCTCCTCCACCCATGTCTTGCCTCCTCAAATGTGTGGATCTCTTACCCACTGTATGTTTGCTCCTATTCTCTTTGCCTTTGCAGATTTACACTATTTTTATTTCTTTTTCCTGTCATCTTTTTGATATCTCAGGAGATAATAAGGATAAATGCATGTGTGTAAACCACCCTATTTAACTGAAAATCTCTACTTTTATTTCTTCTTTTGTTTAAAAAACTGCAATTTTATGTTGTTTCATACCAAACAGAGCTGTGATTTATATTTAACAATTTAAAATTCCAAATCTCTTTCTTGACAATTCTAACACATTTTTGAGAGCCTTTAAAAACTCTCTTCTGGAGATTTCAAGAACTGATACATTCAGCTGCCCCCCAACCCTGCCCCACAACCAGAACCTCATATGTTCCACTTAGGATCCAATCATTGAGCATTTGATGAGAGTCAACTACATTATTACTACATCATTCAGTTGGACACTCAGGTCACTGCAAGATCTACCTGTGGGGGCAGAAGTGAAGCACTGAACCCTGCTGTGTCTGGCTTCTCCAACTGGACAGTGCAGGGAAGAAGTGAGCCATCAGTCCTCAGAAAGATATTGAAAGAGTCAAATGAGATGATAAATCTGAAAGCTCTTGGAAAATAAAAGGGCTATATAAATGCACAGTGTCATTACCAGACCTAGGGCAGCCCAGGCAAGTCTGGTCCTAACTCATTGTAACATTATTGGGCAAGTACATTACAATAATCTATAGTGGAGATAGAAATATCCCTTGGACATGACAAATGCCTGGAAGTGGCTGTGAAGAAATGTGGCATTCATTAAGGAAATTAAAGCCCAGGACATCCAAGGTTGACTCAGGAAGAGATCTGATCCATCCCTCTCTTGCTCTGCTGTGGAGATCTTAGAGGACATATATAAAGATAGTGGCATCCGAGAATGGAGGGAGTCTTGGTCCCTGAGTCACCAGGAGGAGGCCAGCCCTTGCTGACCCATACCAAACTTTATCTAAGTGAAAAATAAAGTCTTGCCAAGCTAAGCCACTGGGACTTGAGAATTGATTTGTTATCACAATATAGCCCAGCCTCCCTAACTAGGAAGCTTGGGCAAAGATGGGCTGCTGCCCCACACTAAAGTCTAAGGCAGGTGTGTGGTGATGAGAAAAGAGAAAGGACTACTCAGATGCAAAGGCTCTTCCTGGAGATAGAGCTGAGACCATAAAGACTCCCCTGGATTAGGCTTCAATCCCAGGGCAAATAAACAAGATGTGGCAGGACTGGAGACAATTCATCTCACAGGACATTACTTTGTCAGTGAGGAGGCTACCTCCAGATGCCTTGTCCTGTCTCCTGGTCTCTGCCCACAAGGCAGGTCCCACAGCACCATCCCTTAGGCCTACAGTGAAATATACCCTCAGCATGGCCTCCCTGCCCAGAGGGATGGGGTCTCCCTTCCACAGGGGTCCTCCTCAGAGGACAGTCGCTCATCCTTCATGTTCTGCCACAGGGGCAGGGGCAGCAAGGGTGGCCTGGTCTCACCAGATTTCCTGATGTTAAAACACAAACAAACCTTGGTCCCAACTAAAATCATAAGCTGTGAAATCCAGAAGTCCCTTGGACATCATCTATTTCAATAGCTCTTAATGTTTTTTGAGTCATGTGGCCCTTTGAGGATCCAATGAACACAAACACAAATACACACACTTGTAACAAAATGTTGAATATGGATTTTTCCAGTAGTTCCAGGATTATCAGCTAAGCACAACACTGGGGGAATGGAGTCACCATAGAGCACATATTCTATGGAGAGCCCAAAGCAATTAGAGCCAGACATCCCCACCCTAGCACAGGGCTTGGGGAGAAATGGCAAAACCAGGCCTGCTACCTCCAGCTAGGGCCACCCTGTCCTTTACCAGCCTATCCAATAAGACTGAGAAGCAATGGCCTAAGGAGAAGGGAGGTTGTTGGAGGTGATCACTCTCCCTCACCAGAGCCAGGCACAGGAGGCTCTAACAGGTGAACTCATAGAGATTGAGGGAGCCTGTAAGAGGAGAGGGCTGGCATTTCATACACATGCTTTGGTAAACTTGCACTCATAGATCCCTCTAATGCTGTTGCTAGATGGAGCAAAGGCTGGTAATGTATTTTGGGGAAAACCTGATATATGTTCCTGGCAGTTTTGAGTATATGTCTAGACAGGCTGGGGCCTGCTTCACTCCTAGTAATTTCTAAAGATTGGAGGCTGGCTGTAGCAGCAAAAATGAGGATCATAGTGTAGGGAGCTCCCCACCACTGTCACCACCATGTGTGACTCATAGCTGGTGCAAGAAAGGACCCCTCTCCTCCAAGGCCCCCAGAAAAGGAGTTAGGAATGTGCACTATGGGATAGAATGAAGAAAACTCTGGCTGTCTCATTATGGATAAGTCTTCAGCTAGCGGGAAGTTGAATGCTGCCCCCAAAGCCCATGTACACCACTGATGTGGGGATCACCACGTTGGCCACCAGCCAGAGTCAAGACTGCCCCAAACCTCAGGGCCAGCAGCACCAGCTTTTCCTCTCCTGATAAGCTCTCAGGTGTGAGGAAAGACTTCTGCTCCCCCTTTTTGTCCTTTTTGCCTCATTCCCGGCGGGCCTAGACCCAAGGGATGGAGGGAAGAAGACTCCCAACTCTAAGGTGCAGGCTAGGGAGCAAACCATACTACCTAACTTCTACAGGTTCCCAGAGTTATGGGTAAAGGCTTCACTGGGGGAGGAGAGGAGAACTAAATTGAGTTTCAGATTGAAACTTTAAACTGGACTCAACTTCTAATAACTAAGAGTGACAAAAAAGTGATGGAATCTGCCCAAGATGTTGCTAAGGATAGAAAAGAGTAAGCATGCACAGCTGAAGGCAAGGATTAGAGAAAATGAAGTCAAGTCATGTTTATACTCCAACTGAGTTAAGACTACCCGATAAATCACACATTTATTCAAATGTGTGATTTAGGCCAGGCGCGGTGGCTCACGCCTGTAATCCTAGCACTCTGGGAGGCCGAGGCAGGTGGATTGCTCAAGGTCAAATGTGTGATTTATCACACGTGCATCCAAATTTTGGCATCTGATTTTAATGTGTTTATGAACCACCAAATATTTTTTAAATAATCTTTTTTTAATTCAACCCACCCATTTTATAGATGAGTAAAACAAGAGTGGAAGTGGTTTGCCCAAAGACACATAGCTAGTAGCAGAACTTAAAGGTACTCACACCCATTGACTCCGGACAAGGTCAAAGGAAGCACCTGTTCCTAGCGTTGTCCTTGATAATACAGCCGAGGCTGCAAGGGTGGTGCTTTGAATCCAAATCACCAGCTACTTCCATCTCAGGAAAGTCTGAGGCGGTGTGGAAGCAAGCCTAGATAGGAGAGAAGAACTCCTCTTAGATGGTGACTTGCATCCACTTGAGACTTCGAGGCCAAGGATATGTGGTAGGTAGGCAAGCTTCACAATGCATTATTTTGCAGAGCAAAATTACATAGCTCACACATCCATAATTACACATAAGTCGAGTAAAGGCTAAAACAAACCAAAAATATAAAGACTGTTGGATGGTTTACCGCATTGGACAATTCACCCCTATTCATTCCCTCGAGAATTGCTGACCGTTGAGTTTCAAGAGTTGATGGCCCCAAGGCCTAATTAAGGGGAGTAATGGAAGAAAATCTGGATAATGAACAGAAATCTCACACTCATCTCTAAGGAAAGATGTGTGTTTCCTAGTTTACCATTGAATTGTTGCATTTTTCAAAACTTATAAACCAGCCTTTCTTTCCTTTTAGAAATTGTGCAAACATGGCACATCTTCAGCATGCCTTGCTAACCACAGATTCCATTATGTGTTTAATAATTGACTATTCAATAGAGCATTGATGCATTTTTGTCTGGAACTAATTCACCTTTGTCTGAGCCTCTGCACGAATGTTCAGTGAATCACAGATGGGATCATAGAAGTGCTCTGAGTGCCAGCTGCCTGACACAGACCCACATCCTTGGGATTATTCACGTCAGGCCCTCTGTTCAGAAATGTTCTAGCATGCTAAAACCACCTGAAAATGTGATTTATGAAAGCCGGGGAGTGCAGGACGACACTTTTTCCCTTCTAATGAGAACTAACAAATCACAGTCTACAGGCCGTCTAACCCAGTGAAGAAATTGTTGGCTACAACAAAGTTAACAAAAATGAACGCCCTCACAGCCTACCCATTAAGGCCATGGAGCCCAGTTGGAAATCAGGCTGAGATGTGTTAACTGGGGAAGGAGGTATTAGCAAATGCTTATGTATTAACTTTTCTGTAGTGAAAGGAAAATCTTTCCTCCTGAAGAGTTTCCACCTTGTCTTTATTGGTTTGGATTTATGGATTTGGGCAGCACTGCAAACAGCACAAATGGTGCATAATTTTGTGATGAACTGGGCATACCATCCTACAGCATGCTCTCCTGGGAAGGACCAGCTCTGTGCCAGGGCTTGGATACTGAGCAGTGGTGGTGTGGTATGAATGCCACAAATCTAAAAAGGGGAGGAGAAGAACTTATTCCAAAGTTATTTTTTTCCATTGCAATTATTTTGGCTGTTTTCATACTAGAAACAGAGGACTTGGCGTGGGCCTTGCCAGGGAAGCCCAGGTACTGGCTGGAGGGCAAAGGCCCTCAGCAGAAGGCCTGGTTGCTTGGGCCTCTGGCCAGCCATGAAATAGTATTCTAGAATGGGGAAAAAGTTGGAAATGGTGTTACAGAATAAACATCATTTTCAATCTTTTGTAGAAGCAGGGCATATGATTTGATAACGAGTATATTATTTCATAAAAGTATCCATTCACTTCAAAATTCTAGCCACAAAGTTAGATGTCTAGATCCCTTTCTTGTTGTAGCTTGAGTTTGTCAATGGAATTTCCATTGTTTGGGGATGTGGGATCTATTGTTATTTAGTGGGTGTGCTAAAGTAATGAATGCCTAAACTCACACATTCCATTAAAGGACTCTACTCCTCTGTTAGATGCAGGAGATGAAAGAAATTTCCTGACTTTCTCTGCCCTCATCATTGCTTTGACTATTTTGTTGACTTGAATGCAGGCATGCAAATTAGTATGTGCCCAGGGGCCAGGGGCTGAGGATAGCCTGTGCTTCCCCAGGGCAGCCAGAGCTTGTGATTTAACCTGCAGTTATAATCGAATCTGCACCTAGGTCAAGATTGGTGCAGTTTGGCCAGCTAATCAATTCTTTTTTTCACTAATCAGCAAACTTGTTAAAATACTCTCGAAACCATTGCCCAGACCTCAACGCCTCTTGAATGAACAGGATCCAGCTACTGTTTTTGCTTTATTATCCTTCTGCAGAATAGTCAAACTGCAGAATGAACATCTGATATTTTTAGCTGCAATAATAACTTAAACTTACACAGCACTTACTAAATTGTAGGCTCTCTTCTAAGTGTTTGTACCTATTAACTTATTTAATCACAAAAATTATATAAGGTAATTACCTCGAAATTACAGATATAGAAACTGAGGCACAGAGAGGTTGTTCAAGGTCATGCAGCCAGTCGTAGAGCTGGGCTTGGGACACAGGCTATCTGGTGCCATAGTCTATGTACTAAATCCCCATGCTACTGCGTTGCCTGGAATAAAAATGCAACATGTTATTATATCATTAATGATCTAAAAGGTTTTTACCTTTTTTGTCATGAATTCCTTCATTCAGTCTCTATGTGTAAGCATTGCAATGAACCTTAAAGAAATAATAAAATATAAATTTAGAACACAGTCTTTCTCTCCATGATCCAGATAAAAAGACCAGTACTGTGCAATGGTGAAGAGCATGGTCTTGGAGGGGAGTGATTGCCAGCTATGCGTTCTGCAGCTGTGTCAACTTGGCAGTGTAACTTACCTCCCGGGGCCTCGGGCTACCCACGTGTAAAATGGAAACATTAAGCACTGTCTCCAAACATCCTACTACCTTGCAGGAGTGTTGTGCTCCCGTAGGCTTGTCACAAAGAGTCACTGTTGGAAAATGCTTGAGATAAGAATGATGGAGGGCCAAGGTTTGGGGCAGCAAACGGGTTCTGGTGTAGCTTTGGTCAGCTGGGGTTGGTGTGCCAGTGTTGGGTTTTTGAAGAAGGTGTAGCAGGACAACCAAGCATAGCGTCCCCTTGGGACAGGGATACCACACACATGAACTATGATGTGAATAGCACCCTTGGAGTTGTGCCACATGGAGTTGACCCTGGAGTGGGAGAGAAAGAGCAGGCCTGGAAAAATCTGATGAAGGGAGATTTAGAGAAAGGAGAGAGAGGGGAAAGAGGGGCAACTGCTAAACGAATTTTTTAAAGGAGGTATTTAGAAAAGTTTGATATATGTGATGTAGATTCCCACTCCACCTCCCCATGAGACCTGCAGCAAAAGCCACACCATTTGTCAGCACTTTTTAGAGTTGGACTTGAGGAGTGCTTTACAAGAGATTGATGGGAAGGGTAGAAACAACATAATAAATTTGGTCTTTCCGCAAAAGCAATGAAGTCCAGACTCTCCCTTGGTGTTTACCAAAGAACTTCTAAATTACACAAAGTAGCAATGCAATTGTGGTCTGGAAACCCATGCTACAGAAAGTAAGAAAGGCACCAGGGGAGTTCAGGACAGGCTTCCTAGAAGAGGTGGATGAATTGACTGGAAGCATGAGAGTAAAGACGGCTTTCAGAGTAGTAGGAGCCACAGCTGTCCTAAGATGTGAAACAGAGGGCCCTGGGGAAGCTCCACCTCAGCACCTGTCTGGCACAGGCCTCAATGTCATGACAAGATGGCACTGTTCTACCTAGAGTGTGGAAAGGGGCCCTTCTGAAAAGATGGAGCATGCCCTGACACACCCGGCCAAGCCTACCAACCATTTTCTCTGGGGGAAAATGGATATAGGATTTTGGAGGGCAATAGAAAGACCTATTTCTAGGATAACTCCCCAGATGCCATGGTCTGGGGCTTCCTACAGTACTGTGTGGGGCAGGCATTACTGCAGAGAAACAGAACATGGGAAGGAGAGGACAGTTCATGCACCCATTCAACCAGTACCTACTGAGCTCTGTGCCAGGCCCTGCTAGATTCTGGAGTGTGCTCTGCTTCCCCTTCAAAGATCTCTTGTTCTAGTAAGAGTATATAAATAAAACCCAAGGTTCATAGACATGCACTCAACTTGTGAATGCCTCCATTCTCCCTACAGTAAGGGCCCCTACCATGTGGCACACATACCGCATTGGCCAATGGTTGTTCCTGCCTCCAGACTGCATGAATGCACAGGACTCCTCTTCTACCTCGCAATGCACAGAGTAGTTACAGCTTGGAGAGCACTGGGCACTAGGGCTTCTGTGGTTCCAGCTACAGTATGACCTTAAAAGCATTTGGCAATAGATAGCTCCACCAGAAAGGAAAGGTTTACCAACCAGTCATGAGCGAGCCTGCTGTCCTGACCCACAGCTCTCCAATCCTCACACTTCGGGGAAAGAATGAAGTGTCATTTCCTGAGTGCCCAAGTGAGCCAGATGCTGGCTTGGAGATTTGCCCCTATGAAGTGGGTGTTAAAATTGTCATTTACATAGATGAGGAAACAAAGTCTCTTCACATGATAAATTTGTTTAGTTATCCAGCTGCTAAATGGTAAGATTGGGATTTGAGGCCATCAGACATGTGACAGGCCTGTCTAATGCATTCTCGTCCCATAGCCTGGCTTGTAGTATGCTGCCCTTTGGCCTCACCTTCCCCGTGCTTGCTCTCCCTGTGTTGCCACTCCACCTCCACTCGTGCCAAATGACTTGCATCCCCCAAGTGTCACTGGGTCATTGCTGAGGCTATTTTAAATTTCATCCACAACACTCCCAAAAGCTCAGCTCAGATGCCATGTCTTCTGGAATACTTTCCTGGACACCCACCCACCACCATCCCCAGGTTGAGCTCCTTATAAGCTCCCATAGTGCCTGCACTTCCCTGTTTCATGGCTGATCAGTGAGTGTCATTGTCCTTTACTTCTCTGTAGCCCTTGAGAACAGAGCCAGGTGAGATTCATTCTCTAGCTCAGAGCCTAGACCAGGACATGGCTCGACAGAGACTCAGTAATTTGTTTGTGGGAAGGAGAAAAGGGAGGCATGGAGACAGAGAAGAGAGAGAGGAAGGGCGGGAGGAGGGAGGAAAGGAAAGGGGAGACATGGTCCTCAAGAATCATCATACACCTCCCTTCCAATCCTACCTTCCCCCACTACCACCCTCAGATCCAACAGAGACAGTGACTTCTCTGTCCACAGATCAGGGGCATAGACTCCCAGGCTGGGGCAGTAAATTGACACTGCAGTCAATTTTTAGTCTTCCCAAAGGGCACGATTTGTTGGCTGATGATCCATAGTGAATTTTTAATCACAGATCAGTGGCTCCCCCTCCCTCTGCCCCTGCCAGGTCTTGGTGCTACTGTGTGCTGAGGGAACAGGGACTCTATTTGACTAAGATCTGCAGTAAAACTAATCAGGAAGCGGGGATTGCTGCTTTAAGCCTCTGCACTGGCTGCTGAAGCCTCATGTAAACATTTTCATTTGGTAACTGTCCCCTCAGATCTGGGGACAGTTCAAAGTTGAGAACCTCAAGAGGTGTAGGTGTGGGGATTGTTTGCTCACACTGGGTTATGAGGGCCCCACAGCCATTATTACCAGCAGAGGCATGGAAGTTGGTGAAAAAAATTTGTGATGGGGGCCAATACGGATCTAGGGTTACCCAAGTTATAAAGCCTTTCATGCCTGTGACCTCCATGAATCCTCACAACAGCAACATAGAAGGTGATATCATAAAAGCTTTTTTTTTTTTTTTTTTTACTGGATGCTTATGAGATGCCAGGCACTGCACACATTTGCTTTACACTCTCTCTTTTATGTCCACAGCATCTATGAGATACTTTCTCTTATTTTACAGATAGTGCTCTCAGGGATGTTAGGTTTCTTGCCTAAAGTCACACAGCTAGGAGACGGGAAGTCTGCAGCTTAAATTCAGGTCTACCTGATAACAAAAGCCATGCATTTGACCACTTTGACAAGCAACACGCCCATTTCACAGATGAAAAATTAGTACATGGTAAAGCCAGGACAGGATTTGAGCAGAGAAATGAGCCTAGGCTCTGGAATCAGATAGAATGGAATTTAAGTCTTGGCTCAGCCACTTACAAGATGTGTGGCCTTAAGCAAGTTGCTGAGTCTCCATTCCCTCAAGTGTAAAATGGGGATAAGAACATCGTCTTGCAAGACGGTTTGCTGCAAAACCCCTCAAAGTGCCGCTTCAAGAAAATCAAAAGATTCTCACTTTGGCCACCTTCTACATTTCTGGAGCCATCAATCATTAGAAGCTAGTGAGTCATTGTCAGCTCAGGCTCTCTCTGTGTTAAATGTCCGTTCACTCAATGGTCACAGGATAAAAGGAAGAATTACCATTATTGAGCTCTGACCACATTGTAGGCACTGTGCCAGGCACTTTCTTGTGTTTCAGAGCAGCTTGCAAAGTGGGGATTTTTATGCATCTTACAGGTAAGAAAACTGAGGCACAGAGGCGATCTGGGTGATAGTTCCAGGTTGTCTGGCCCCACCCCTCCCTTTCCTTCACATCCTGCCTGTGATTTGCCATAGCGGTCCATCAACTCCCAGAAAATTGCTTTTCCTTGTTCAGGGCACCTGCCCTCTCACCAGGAAATAAGGCTAAGTCTTGCCTGTACAAATTTGGATGAATTTCAGACGGTACAGCTCTACTATGTTAAGAACTTAATTATTTGGTCTTTTATTTTTACTTTTCAAAATAAAATGCATTCATCATGTGGGTAAGAGCTTTTTCCTTCTGTTTGCAAATAATGTTATTTAGCGTTCTTTGTACTGAAGGGAATTTACTTAGGAGTAAAAAATAAAGAAAGAAGAAAAAGAAAGAAAAAGAAAGGAAGAAATTACAGTGAATAATAGGCCTAGGGAACATAATTACAGAAATACTACAGGTTTTGCATTAGCTGGAAAATTGCAGCCATTTCATTGTGAGAGTAAAGCTATTTTCTTTTATTTTAAAGTGGATCCTTCACCTTCCAAAGGGCTAATTATGGTACTGCCTACATGTTGTGTTCATAGGCTCCAATTTCATCTTTTCATTAACCACAATGGCAAATAACAAAACTGTGCTTGCACTCTGGAAGCATCTGGGTGATGGCTCCCGTAACAGGAGGGAGGGACACAGCAATCATCCATCTCGTGACTCAGTCCATGTTTTCCATAATTGAGCCCACCAAGGACCATGTCAAAGTCCCCTCCTCCAGCTCAGCAGAGAGAATTCATAAAACAAAGCGGGTGAGCGGCAGGAACCTGGAGGGGGTCCAGGAAGGAGAAGGCAGAGGGAGGGAAATTCAATGGCTGTTAAAAGGTAAAAGCCCTAAAATGATGTTTATGGAGAGTTTTTAATGATATAGGAGAATGTTTGAAATACAATACTTAGGAGAAAAAGCAAGCTATACGATAGTGGACAATATGATTTATAACTATGTTAAATATATATATACACATATATACATATAATATATCAATATAGCTATCATATTTTATATTTAATTCATATCAATTAATAGATTTGTTTAATATCCAAATATAATAACTCAAACTCCAATCTTACAGAAAAGCAGGAATCCAAAGCTTTCTCCTTGATATTTCAAGGACACTCTGAGAAAAGGAGATTTCATTTTTCTAGGGATGGCCTCTCCCCTCTTATTCCAAACCCTCCTCTTAGCTCGGTTATCAATCCCCCTGAGAGATCTCAACTCCATCCCATTGTGCCCTGCTCCTCTCCTTGAGCCACTTTCTCCCGCTCAGGACCAGGACCCCTCTCCTGTATCCCCCATGGCACCAGTGACAATCTTTATCCTAAAGGTTTGAGGGTAATATAAGTGGGGGCTGAGGCACAGGGCAGGAAATGTCTGAGGACTGAACATCAGGCTTCAGTCTCTGAAGTTAACTGGACGTGCTGGGCCCCAGGCAAGATCTGCCAGGCACGTCTTACTTAGGACGCAGGCTGACTCTGGTTCTGGGCTTCCTGCTCTGCCTCTGTGTGCATGTATGTGTGTGTGCATATGTTTGTGCATGTACAAGTGCGTGTGTTTCTGTTCATCTCTGCCATGTGTGTGTCCTTCTTTGCATCTTCCTGTGTCCCTTCCTCTGTATCCCTCTCTGTCTTCATCTCTGCCAGCTCCTCTTTCTCTCTATTCCTCACTTTCTCCCTATGCATATCTCTCCCTTAGATAATCTCTTAGGCCTCTCACTGTGTTCATATCCTATCTTTTCCAATTTCCAAAGTCCCCACATTGGAACCTTCCTTCTTCTCTGCTTTTAACAGAAAACCAAAAAAAAAAAAAAATACTTCTCTGTGATTAGATGCAGAGAATTCAGAAAACTTTTGTTTCAAAGTTTCCCAACCAGACTAGCCCAGGAGAGCAAGAGAGGGAAGCTAATAAGCCCATTAAGGTGTCTTCCCAAACATATGTCTTCCTTGTCCTTATGCCCAAATGCAAAAACAGCTGCAGCTTTAAAAATAGCATGTTTTCATCTTTTGAAGGAAATGTGCCAAAATTTTAACACTGGTTGTCTTCAGGTGGAAAGAAGTAGTTTAGTGTTATTTATTTCTTCCTATTATTCTGAATTTTCCAAATTGTCCATAGCAAGCATGAACTACTTTATCATAAAATCTCCAATGTATTATGCACCTGTCAGATATATGATTTAATCTTCGCAGCAGCCCTAAGAGCGAAATATTAATATGCCAATTTAGAAGTTTAGAAAGGTTAGGCAATTTGCTCAAGGTCACACAAGCTGAGGTGGAAATCAAACTAGACCTTACGCCCTCAGCCACTAAATCATGTGGCTTGTGGAGAGGCCATCCTCTACTTCATCTGCAGGTGCAGGGCCTTGCACATACCTGAAAGTTTATTGGAACATCTGAACTTCCTTGTCCAACTCCTCATTGTAAATGTAAGTGACTCAGTACATTATGATTCACAAGATTAGTTTCCCTGGAGGAGGACTCTACTTTCTCACCCCATTGACATCAGACTTGTCCCATTGACATCGGACTTGGACCTGCAACCTGGGATGGGGAACTATATACATCCTTAGCCTGCTGAACCTAAAGTGGCATGTGACCTGCTTTGGTTCACAAAGCGTGGAGGAAAATGACGTGTTACTTCCACACAAAAGTGTTAGAATCCAGCTTATGGTTCTCCATGTCCCTCTCTTCCCTCTGCCATAACACCATGTCCCTAAGAAGGTCAGTGTATAAACACGGAGTGAGCAGAGAGGAATTTGACCCACGATGGACATGGACATGTGGCCAGGGCAAGAAATAAATCTTTGTTTTCCTAAGCCACTGAGAGGTGAGGGTTGTTTGTTACCACAGTATAACTTAACCTGAGCTGACTGACTCCGTATGTGTAAAACTGCAAGTGTATAAGCAGTTACTGATAGATTTCCTACTTCCTCTTCTTGGAAGGAAAAAATAGGGAAGTCTTGAAGAAAGCACTAGTGTAAAATTCCACTTGTCCTATCTGAACATGATCTTGGGGAAATGACCTCCTCCTCTAGGGTGTCTTCTCACAGCACGCTGTCCTGGTGGGGCAGACTGTCAGGATCAGTCCCCATCACAGGCTCTGGAACTGCCCGAGGAAAGGCAGGCCAATAGCACATGGCTCTATGTCATTATAGGACCACGTAGAAGGGAGCATTCAGCCTGCTGTCCACCCTCGAAGGTCATTGAGCTCCAACCAACTGTGGCCTCAACTGGAGGCTCAGGGCTTGGGTACCATCTGGATGAAATGTGATGTGATGAAGATGGACAGAAGGAGGGTAGTGCAGTCAATTACCACCTGTGGCCTGAGATCCAGAGAGCCACACATCCTTCACGGACAATCTGTGCTTCCCATACCTTTAACAAAGCTACTGCAAGGGATGAATGGCAACTTAGCCAAAGAGCTGCAGGTTCAGAGTAAAAGAATAACTGTCATCACTGGGGAACAGGCAGGAAGGAAACCAGACACTACTCTGTCACTGAATGAACTGTCAAGTGATTTTTCAAAGAATCCCTTGGGGGTGAAGACCATCATCTCATCCCTAAGTGACTCAGTTGGTAGTTCTGTTGTTGAAGTATCTTTATTTAATTTGTTCTCATGATTCTTGCATTCTTTCATCTGGGCTATCATTCTTTCCTTCACTCATTCTGTGATTCATTCATTCCCTCATTCACTCAGCCAGTGGGTCCTCTGAGCACAGTGCAGGTCCAGACACCAGCAGCCTGATCAGCACATAGAGGAGGCACGGCAAGCGTGCAGGCCAGCACTCTGTGGGAAGAGGAAGGAGACAGCCTAGGTTCACAGCCGAGCCTTTCCTACTAGGTTCAAAAACCCAGTGGTGAAGTCTTCATTCCTAGCTATTATTTTAGGATCTGGGATATAGACAAAATGTGTTCCTGGCTGGGCCCCTGTGTCTCCACGTTGCTTAGTCACTGGCTGGCCTGAGAATAGCATGTTCTAGGCTTGAAAACTTGAGGCAAACCGTGGAGAAGCTAACAGCTGGAGACTGTCATAAAACCATGCTCCTCCCACCAGGGAAGCAAGTGCTTTCTGAATGCAGATTTGAGCAGTACATCTTCATGTCAGCCACACCTTCTGCCAACCAGTATTTGATGACAGGAGCTCATGGAGTGGCCTAGGTCTCTGCATATAGCTCACAGCTCTGGGCCAAAGTTTCTGGCAAAGTGGCGCAGGTTAGGGTTAGAGCTCGCTCTCTCTCTCTCTCTCTCTCTCTCTCTCACTCACTCTCCCCATACCCCTCCCCCCTCTCTCCCTCTACCTTGAGCTAGGACACCCATCTTCTCCTGCCCTTGGACATCAGAGCTTCTGGTTCTCAGGCCTTCAGAAATACACAAGCATCTCCTTTGTCCCCACCACAATTCTCAGGCCTCCAGCCTCAAATCTGTAGTGACACCATCAGCTGCCCTGGTTTTCAGACCATCAAATTCAGACGGACCATGGGCTCTCCTATCTCTCCAGCTCATAAATGGCAGATTACAGGACTTCTCAGCCTCCATAATTATGTGCACCAATTCCCTTGATAAATCTCTACATATATAGCTATGTATATCCTATTAGTTCTGTTTCTCTGGAGAACCCTCACTGATACAACCTCAATTCAACCATAAGCTCCTTGAAGGCAGAAACCATGTCTTTGTAAGCGGAACAGGAATGGTGCTGCACAGGGAATTGAGAGATCAGAATTCCAGGACCAATCTGTATTATCAGATTGTGCTAGGCTGAATGTTACTGATACTCAACTACAGTAGACTGACCAAATAGGTTTTTAATTTGCTTATAAAATAAGAAGCCTGGAGGTAAGCAATTCAGGGCTGGTACAGCAGTTCCGTGATGTATTTAAAACATCAGCCTCCACCTATTTATTCACTCAGCCATCCTTAGCAAGTGGCTTTGGAGTTCATGCTTGTTACCTCATAGACTTAAGAGGGCTTCTTGGCCTCCAGGCTCATTCCACATCTTAAGCCAAAAGAAGGATAGAGAAGAGGGACAGGAAGTTCCTTTGCTTGGAAAGCAAAACCCTCCCAGTGATCCCAAGCAGACTCTCGTTTGCTTCTAATGGCCACCTCTAGCTGCACAGGAGTCTACGACTCTAAAGAACACTGGAACACTCTAAAGAATACTGGGGTTCCATTGCATCCCTGCCTATCTCCTTACAGCAGCCTTGGGGTTTCCTTTTGGGGAACTGTCTCTCTCCATTATGAGAATCTTAGTAAAAGAGTAAATTCAGATGCCTCCCCTTCAACATCTGAAGTTGAAGGACTTTGCCAACACCTTCCCCAGCACAACCAGAGCCAATCAGAGGGCCTCTGCCAAGACTTGACTCATGCATGAGTAAAACAAGGGCATAAGAAGTATCTGGAATTTAATTATCTATCCCAGTAGTGGCATCCTGACTAGACCATTTCTGCTAACGGATTATTCCCAGGATTTTTGCTTTCTAGCTTTTTGGAGCTGCTTTCTTCCCAATCCCTTTCTAATCCTGTATCTCCAACCTTCCTGTAAATTCTGAAGGCCCAATCCTACCAATAAACTTCCTTCGACTCAGTTAACAGAGACCATTTCTGTTGCTTGTAACAAAAAACATCGTGACTTATACTCCAACGCCACCACTGGTCAGCTGCGTGTGATCTTAAGAAGATCATCAAACCTCTTTGGGTACTCTCTTCTCATCATGAAAGCATGGGTTATTACTAAAGTGTTTTCCATTGTGAACAATGTATTACAGCTTTGAATACCTCCAGACGGCCCTCTTTGTACCAAGTAGGCCCAAATGGACTTCAAAGGCTGGATTATGGTTTTAGCTACCAGGGTGGAATATAAAAGCTCCATTAGGAAAGACAACTTACAGTATTGAGTGCTGCTACTGGAGCATTCCTTAGACAGTTAAGCCTAGAGAGATGCTAACAATACCTACTCCACTGCTGGTGGCACCAGAGTGGCACCAGAGTTTTCATTAGTAAACAGCCACTGTTTACTGTCTTCTTGCCATAATTTCAAGGGTCCACTTACAATTCTATAGTTTCAATTGTTCTTCTTTATAAAACTTCTTAATTGCACCACCGTAAAACATGTTTTTAGGGAGTATCTGTTTTCCACTTTAAAGCCTCCTCTGCAGCGGACATGCACGTGCCTCACAAAACTTCAGAATAAAGGACAGAGGCCTTTGTAAATTCATAGTCTGCACCTTAAGGAAAAATTACTTTGTTAGAACAGCAAAGTGGCCCCAGTTTGGCCTTATTTTCTAGCAGAATCTCATTGCTTAGCTGCATTTAATAATCCATGAAATATTTCTATTAACTTCAGTGTATGAATTGTGTGACTGAAGAGTGGGTAAAAAAAAGTGAGAAATAGGAATACAAAATATGCAGAAAATGAAAATAAATGAGATCTTAAATATTTGATCAAGGCCTCTATTTTTTTTTTTTCAGGTAACTAGTTACCATCTTGGGCCCTCAAACCCCAACAGAAGCTACAGAACATCATTCTAAATTATTAAAATGACTAGGGGAAACTTTTTTGTTTTTACTACTTTTAAATGAGCATGTAGCCTTTCAAACTAACCTTTGCTTAAATATTTAACACAGACATTGGGCCAAATATAAAAAAGCAAAAGTTCTCAGTCTAATGCTCAACTGTAATTATAAGTAAGATTATGTAATACAACTTGGCCACTTCATTTTATTTTTTCTCCCTGTGTTTTAACAATTCTTTTCAGTTAGAGAGGAATCCAATCTAGATTAGTTGAAAGTCTGCATTCTATAATATTTTTATCTGTATATTTACTGATTATAGTTTTCATTAACTCTATTCAATTCATTTATTCATTCAACAGATATTTATTGAATACCTACTGGGTGCTAGGCACTGTTCTGGGTAGGGTGATATGTCATGAAACAAAACATATGAAGACTCAGCCCCTTTTTGACCCTACACTTAAGTGAAGAAGACAGATAATTAATAAAAATACACTGCAGTGATAGGTAAGAAGTACTGTGAGGGGGTGGTATCAGAGTGGGAGTGTTTGTTTCTTTGTTTGGAAGGGTGGTCTATTAGAAAGCTAATGAATTGGGTAAGTTACCTTGAGAGTGAGGGAGTATTTCATTTCAGTCAGTGAGAATAGCAACGTAATGGCTCTGGGGTGCAAATAGGTGCAATGTGTTCAAGGGACAGCAATAAAGCCAAGGAGACTAGAGGTGAGGATGGCCAACGCGGGAGAGCTTGTCAGGGCCAACTTTGTGAGGGCCTTGCAGGCCATGGGGGGACTTGAGGTTTTACCCTAATTGTGGTGGAGGCCACTGTGGTTTCTTGAGCAGGGGAGTGTTATGAACTGAGTCATATTTTAAAAGGATCACGCTAGCTCAATAGTGAGTATGGCCAACGGAGCCAGGTTGACAGAATGGAGGTTTTCTAGGGGGGCTGCTTTAATGGCTCTATAAGAAATATTTTACATGAGCATTATCTGTCCGTGGTTTGTAAGGAAACATTTACCTTCTAAAGTACTTGCAGTGATTGAAAAGCTTGCCCTCTCTGGTCATTTGAAAAGTCCACCAGTCTCCCTCTCCCATTTTATTTTTACCCAGTCAATGCTTGCTCTTTCTCGGTGAAATCTCAGAAGTCAAGGTTAGAAGGGGCTCAACCAAACACAGAGGCTGACCTAGCCTACAGTCCCATCACAAACTTTCCAAGAGTGAGTTTTCCAGAAGGTCCTCGGGCCTCGTCCCAAGACTGTGACTCGGCCATCTGCACACTGCTTACTGCCCCAAGTGCTCCTACTGAAACTTCATAAGGAAACTGCAGAATAGTATTATTTTATAGCTCGATCTCATTTTGGTAAACACTTTTTTGTGCCTAGAAATAATGTCTTAATTGTTCAAAAATATGAGTTAATCTGTCAGTTCCAGTTTTTTTCTCCTTAGAGACTTGCCTCCTACGGAGTTTCCTTGGGTGGGATAATTCCAAGGCATGTTTCTCATTCACACTACTTCCTAGACATCCCCCCAGGATTAAACTCTGATCATCTGTTATAGTGGCTGATTTAACAATCCTTTATGGGCTCCCTTTCCTTCCCTGTATTACTTCTCCACTCCTCCGCTGGTGTTCCCTGTACCTCCCACATAAACTGCTTGTATTAGCATTCTTGTCTTGGGATCTGCTTTGAGGGACTCACACTGAGACATCCTCTATGTAAAATCCTCCTCATTCCTGAGGTGGCATTACCTGGCCACCCTCCTTGAGCTGTGGTGGCAGATAGGATCCAGAAAAAATGAAACATACCAACAAAGGGGAGATCCAAAAATATTATTCCCATTATACCCATGATCCAATAGCCCTTTGTGAGCTTAAGCAAAGGACAAGACTTGCATCTAGGTATTCCCCCTTCCAAACAATTAGGAGCTAGTTTTCTCTTCAGAAAGGATTTCTCGGCCACTTCCCTTTCTCCACTTAGGTTAGTAAAGCTTGGCTATTTTAATGTGAGGTTCTTACCTCCCACCACAGAGAATACTACATCTTCCCCAGGAAAACATGCTTCCTCCTAGACCAAGCCTTAGCCTTCTCTACCCCAGAAAAAGAAAGCTTTCCTTAGGAGGGGAAATCATTGCCCGGCCTCTTCACCTGCTCTATGACTTGGCCCTTGATTTTAATACAAGGGTTCTAATCAACCTGTGGTATCACATGCTACACACAAATACCTAAAAATCCCTAAACTTTCTCATAAGCCTCCCAGCCTGCTGGGAGACAAATTGATTTAATTAATAAGAGAATATCCAAAGATAATTATTCTTGCACACTTAGATATTAAGCCACTTAATCCTCCCAAAAACCCAGTTGGCAGGGGTTGTTATCTCCAATTACAGAAAAGGAAACTGATGCTTCAAGAAGTAAAGTGACTTGCCCAAGGTCACCTTGTGGAGTCACATTTCTTATTGTAAACAGGAGAAAAGGGATTAGAGAGAGCATGGATGCTGTGTCTTCCGTGTGAGTGAGGAAGTGCCTTTTCCCTGAGCGTTTATTGGGTGCTAGCTACATGCCCCCTGTGCTGATACAAAAGGGACAAGTTTATGGGCCCTCCTCAAAGTGCGGACAGTGTGTCTGCCAGCCAACCTCATGGGAGAACTGTGAGGCTCTGATGACAGGGACGGGGTCCAGAGTCAGCTTTATAAATCACTCCCAGTACTAAGGTGAAGACTTGACACTGTGGCTAGGAAAAGCTGGAAATTGATTGCCTAACAATCACAAAACCTTGACATCATTCTCAATGTCTCTCTTTCTTTGCACTCCAATTCACTCCATTAGGAAATCCTATTGGCAGAAGCTGGTGGAATCTTGACCTTCAGGGCCCCTCCCTGCAAAGCCCATGTGAGTGCTGGGAGTTATATGGGGAGTCCTTTCGAGGCAGAGGAAGCCAGACTGCATTAGGGAAGCAAATTCAGGACCTATATTACCTAAGAAAATCTCAGGGGATAGGGAACCCAAGCTCCAAGGCTCCAGGATTTTATGATTTCTTTTCCCATTCTAAATAAACGTTCACTTGTATGCCATAAATTCTGTATTCTCTTTCTAAAACAGTCCTCCCTTCCCCTCTCCTCCCACAATTGTGTAAGCTTCAGGCTCCAGAAACCTTCATCCACTCCTGCTTTGAGGTCTCAGCGCTCACCAGGGCAGGCCTGGGAATAGAGGTGTAAATTTGTCAGAAGGGGGCGGGGGCGGCGCAGTAAGAGAGTAAATCCTCATCTAACATGGCAGGAAGTCAATAGATAAATCAAGAAATCGCTATGTAAGCTTATTTTTTTAGCGACAAAGGGGTGACCACCAGAACTACACGGAGGAACTTAAAAAGGAGCAACGGAGAAGCGGCTGTTGCTTTCATTGTATAAGCAAATCTAGGATACTTTATTTTATAAAAAGTGCTCGTGCATTACTTTGATATATTTTTTTATTCAGTTGTTAAAAAGGAAAGTAAAATTAAATAAAAGAAATAAACGAAATACAAAACATAGGAAAATAAAAGGCAAACGCTCACGCACCACAAAAGGACCCCGGCGGTTGGGAGCCAGTGGGCGGGGCTTGTGCCAGGGGCGGGTCTCCTTAGGGCCCGCCCCCAGCGAGGGGGCGGGGCGCAGGCTGCTTCCCTCAGACTCGGTCCTCCCGGGGGAGCTGGGGGAGGTCAAGGTCAAGTTCGCCTTAGGCCCCGCCCCCCCAGCTCCGGGGCAAGGTGGGCCAGACCCGGGCTGCCCCCCGGAAGGCGGCCTGGCGTCCCGAGACCCAGCGCCACCCACGCCCGGTCCTCGCGTGCGGGGCCGCGCTGGCCGACAGCCGCGGTTCGGCCCTCAGGCCTCCCAACCCCCTGCAGGTCCCCGAGACTCGCCGAGCTCTGCTGCTCAGCCCCGCGACGCGCAGGTAAGCGCAGCCTGGGCCCCTGGTCAGCCCGCTCCCACCCGTGCGGGCGCCCGCGAGGACCCGGATGGCGGCTGGACGCCCGGCCCGCGCCACCCGGGCCTCGGCGGAGACCCGGGCGCCGGCTCCCGGGCGACAGGTGGGGGCGGAGTGCCGCGCGGGTGCCGGGTCTGACGCAGCCGGGAACAGTTCCGCTCTGCCTCTGCGCGCCGCGCATTCTCGCTGCGCCGTTATCAACCAAACCCTCAGTACCCCTTTGGCTGTGACCAGAGCCCCAGCAGACATGAGTTCGGATCCCACCTTCAGCATTTGTGCACTCAGCAGTTAAACACGTTCACTGCCATGTGAGTTGTATTTAACTCACTCTAGTTCTGAGCCGGGGCTTCGTGAAGCATATGTAACTCACACGTCTCTTTACCTTGGATGCCACGTGAACTATTTTTCAAGTTGCATGTAACTCATGCACGGTAAACAATAAAAAATAACAAATTTTATTAAATTAGAAAGGATCATTTTGTTTTGCAAGTTTTTATTTTATTTTGGTAATAAAACACCGTGGCCCCAAGGAAAAAAATTTTTTCTAGTGTGGCAGTCAATGTGTTAAAAATAAACACAATATCTAACTAATACTTACTGTGTGCCACAGAGTGCCTGCCACTGGGCTGAGTGCTGGGGTTAAACTGGTGGGCCAACTAACGCGGGGCCCGCCCCATGGAGTCACAGTCCAGTGTGGGAGACTTACACCAAAGGGATCCATACAAACAAATTGTAAATGTTAAAACTGTGGTGAGAGCTCTGAAGATAGAAAGTGCAGGGTGCTGGAGATCTTTTATCCGGGTCCCCTGCTATAAAAGTCTGCTGGAACTAAAACTTCAGAGAATTCCAGAGTGGAGAACAACAGAGCAAACACATTTTGTTGGGAGAGGATGTTGGCTTGTTTGCAGAAAGGAGTGTGAGTGGGGCTGGCCTGCAGAGAGCTGGGCAAGGCAAGTTCCTTAACCTTAACTTCCGTGTCTCTATAATGGAACTGTTCTGCCCATAGCAGATGGAAACATTGAATGTAATGACTTGGCGCTGTTTTAGGTGTGCAGTAAGTGAAGCACAGATGAAGATGTTCTGGATGGCCGCTGGATGTTGTCGTGGGCTAAACACAATGTGCCTGCCTCTGAGCAAACTCACACCTCTCCTTGAGGCCTGTTTCCTCCTCTGTCAGATAAGGGGTTCTGAGTAGAATATCTCAAACAGCCCATTCTCTAAAATGATGACTGGTTTAGTCGTTCATTCTTGGAGCATTTAACTGGTGCCCACTTAATCCTAGCTCGGAGGATTCAGAAAGAAATCAGACAAGGCCCCTGTCCTCTTGGAGCCCATGTGGGGTGAGCAGGTGAAATAAAGCAACAGTTCCAGCCTGGCAAAGCCCAAAGGAAGGGGTCCAACCTTCTAGCCTTGCCAGGGAAAGCCCTCTGCTCCCAGCCAAGTACACCTTTCCAAGAAAGCCGGCTCTTTGAGTCCCCAGAATGTATGGTTCATGCTACTCCACTGAACATCAGTTACCTCCTGACTTTCATTGGTAACTCAGCTTTTGGTGTCACCCCCTAAAACTGGCCAGATTCCCCAGAGGCAGCAACTCTGTTAGTCCCTTGCTGAGGAACCCTCAGACCTTGAGGCTCCATGAATTTGGGAGACGTTTTTAGGCTTTAGGAAATACCCGTTAGCTGCTTGCTGTATTTTATTGGCTTGAGTGATCCCAATTTCTTCTTTGGCTCTATTCACACCATTGGTGTAGACACAGGATTTGCTCTATGAAACCTGGCTGGGAGACCCAGAAAGTGGGAAACAGTTGAGGGTGGAGTCTGGCACAGTTTGTGGGGAGTGGTCAAAAACAGAGGACAGATGTTAACAGAGGGTGCTGGAGGGAGAAAGGGAGAGGGCAACCTTCGTGCAGCCCCTCTGTTCACCTCTCAGACAGTAGTGTTCCAGCCAAAGAGAGGAGGGAAGCTCCAGGCTTGGTGATCACAGACCTGGCACTTCCTAGCCACGTGACTAACCCTGGGCACTTACCACTTGTCGTCTGAGTTATGAGGATTGTGCATACTTGACAGATGCTTGGCATGTAGGTGGCCCTGAAGAAATATTAACTCCCACCTTCTTCTTCCCCTGAATGAACTAAAATGGGAATAATAATAGTGCCTACCTCAGAGGGTTATTATGGGGATTTAATGAGTACCTACAATATGTAGAGCAGCATCTGACATGTAGGATATTACTACTACTAGTACAATTGATATTATTCCTTAGTCTGGACAAAAACTGGTGAAACAAAGCAGCTGAAGGCAGGGTGATTAGCTGGGGAGTTGGGTTATCTGTTGTAGTGGTTTCTCCAGAAAGCATCAGCCTGGAAGCAGGGAGGGGTGTTCTGCATGATAAAGGGCTCTTGGGCAGCCACTCTGTCAGAAGGCCCTGCAGATTGAGTGTCTTTGGAGACTTGGGCCAAAGAAAAGACAGCAAAAGTTGTGGGGGAAAACTAGTGTTGAAAAGGCTTAAACTAGTCTTTTTCAAGTATTATCTCTATCCCAGAGCTGGATGTAGGTCCCCTGCAGGGGCTGCCACTGTCCCTTGCTGGCCTCTGCCATCTTTATGGGCATGGTAATTGCCTGACACTGGCCTGGCTCTTTGACTGGCCTGGGAGCTGTGTAGTCTAATTTTGTAACCCTTGTATCAACAGAGAACCAGTCATGCCGAGAGACATGCATGAATGAATTAACAAATAAATGAACGTAAGCTCAAGAGGCAAACTTTTTGTTGTGTATTATGTATACTTCTTTTTCTAGAAAAAAGAGTATGAACATAGGGAAAGATAACTAATGTATTTAAGCATTTGCTGAGGGCCAAGCATTTTCATGTATGTTGCAGCTTAGTGGTGAACACCACAGCTGTGTAGTCAGATAAAATTTCTTGTGTGACCTCCTGTGCATCACCAAAGCTCTCCAAACCTAAGCCTTTGCATCTGTAAAATAGAAATCTTTGTGCCTAACTCATAGGGCTGCTAGGAGCATTAATCAAGATGAGTGTGTGAAGTGCTGCCCTCACTGCACAGTATGCAGTATGGTAAGTGCTCAGACAATAATAGCTGCTGTATTATTATTACATTTATTAATCCTCCCAATGATCTCCACTGTGATGAGGAAACTGAAGGCCACAGGCACAGATGGGTGGCACTGATTCTGAAATCGATCCCTCTGGAGTCAAACTCTGCAGACACCAGCCAGATAGCTTGTGTGAAATGAAGTCAACCTTATATGCATTTCAGTTATTACTTAAAGCACTTGACTATGTGCAATCTTAAGAAGAGAGAAACTGCAAAATTATAATTTATGTGCCTTTCAAGTTCAGGTATTTTATCATCTAGATAAATCTTCTATGCATCCATGTTAAACCACTTTGGGCTGTCGAAGCTCTTAAATAAAGTGGCTTATCCTGACCAGTGTCTGTCTTTGCTCGTTTATCATAGTTCCCCAGTAAAGATGGACAGATCCCATTTTGCGGTGCAGGCTTCAGGATGGCAGCACCTGCCCCAGTGTTTTAGCCATGCAGTTCTTCATGATGGTGTTTAACAAACCACAGTGGACTCATGATTCCTCCAGCATTGTTCCTCTCGCATAAACACAGACCCATGTGCCAGTCTAGGAATTAGGAATAGAAAGGCATTCTGTTGCTAGTGTGAACCTGGGAAATCGACTCCGGGGAAATCTAAGATTCTCTGTAATGGGTTTCTGGGATAAGGGTGACTGCATTTTCTGGAAGCCAGAGCTGTCTGCTTCTTCCTCCCAGGACTGCCATCTCTGGAGCTGACCTCCTGCCCAGTGAATGCCTGGTCTGGATCTCTGTGCCTCCTTGCTGACCCTGCCTCTGGCTGCAGCTGTCCCTAAAGCCACAATCCCTGGGGCAGCTGCAGAGGCACAAGCTGTTGTAGGGAAGCCTCCCTGAATCAACTCCTGTGCCTTCCGATAGTACCAGTGGGCACCTGTCACATGCCCTTCTCCAGCTGCCCTGAATTACCTCCTCTGCTGGGCTGTGGGCTCTTCCACAGCTATTGGACCAAGTGTTCCCAGTACCCAGCACTGTGCCTGGCACATTGTCCTCCCTCCCTCCCTCTCTTCATTCCTCCCTGTCTTCCCTTCCTCTACAGATACTTCAGGCAGTGTCCTGGGGATTTGAATGGTGAGTCAAAATGACACAGTCCTGACCCTTGTGGAGCCCACACACATCATGAGACAGATTTACTAAAGACAGAATGAAGCACATAAGCACGCAGAGTAAAGAGATTATAAACCAGGTTAACTGCCCTGAAGGAGGAGCCTGGCATGCCACAGCAGTGTGCAGAAGTGGGGCAGACACAGAAATGCAGGCGATGTCAGTATGGCCATAGTGGGCCTGTGAGTGGTGGTTGGAGGCTTATGTTCATTTATTCACACACCTTTGAAGACCACTGGATGGTATTTTTCTATAAATTCTGGTAAACTGAAGTAATCTTATTGAGAATGTGTATTTTTAAAAGCATTGTCCTTCAGCTTCCAAATTGGAGAATAATGCTAATGCTCTAATTCGCTTACTGCTTTAGAGTTTACAGAGCCCAGTCAGCTGTTGTCTGGTTGGGTGCTCGGTTCTCAGCGTTGTATGTCTCGCACTGGGTGGCAGAGCAAACGGGGACCCAGCTCACCCGAGGGAAGATCTGGTGGGTTGGGCACTGGAGCTCTTTCCCTTCCAAGTGACAGAGTCCACCTGGGGAGCCATTTGTTTTCTCCTTCTCTGATACCCCTGGGTGTACCAAGCTGAGGCTCCAGCATAGATTTTATCACGCTGTGGCTAGTGGCCTGCCATCTGAGAGGACAGAAAGACAAAGCTGACTGCTGTTGTCCAGAGAGTGGGCCCGCTGTCTGCACACAGCGGTGGCAGGGTGAGCTGGCAGCTATCCCACCAGAGCCGAGCCAACTGAGCACGGTCACAAGGGACACCTGCTTGCCTTCAAGCCCATTCGGTTCCACTAAAAACAGAGAGAAGATAACACTAAAAGGACTGTTTTAAATAAGATGTAATCCAGACAGCCCCAGGAAACATTCTCTCTCCATGCCTGAATGTTATTAACGAGTTATTTTACTTGTTTGGCCAGAACTGTTAACAAAATACATCTCCAATCCCCACCAGTTTCAGAGGTAGACCTTATTACAGGAGATGAGCTGCCATCTTTCCACACAAAGCAAGGATATTAGCATCACCACGCAGAGACTGAGAAGGCCTCCATGCTACCCTTGGTGGGGTGGGTTTGACTGCCGTACGTAGGCCTGTGGGGAAGGGCTGTATTCTCAGGGTACAGCTTTAATAAGGTTGTAATTGTGTGGCTCTTAGCCATGGAGAAAAGAAGTGGTTCTGGAAATCTCCCTTCCATAAAGACTGACACAGTGACGGTATTTATGCCTCTTGAAAGTGCATGTTAAGTGGCAGATATTTATGAAAAGGGTTCTGAAGAGTAAATGTGTCCATCAGTCAACCTGGAACTTTTTAGAGCTCCTAAGATGGTTTTAAATTAGAGCCAATCTTCTTCCTGCCTGCCCCCTTCCATCAGTTCCCCCCACCCCCTTTGCTTCCTCTTATAAAAATGAAGTGTCAACGCAGGACAGAGCCCAGGGGGGAGGTTGGAAGTGCCTTACCGAAGCACAGCCAGTGTATTAAAGGCAGTGTGTGGGGGTGAGTGCCTTGATTCTGGTACTTCCCCCTAGTCACCGTGTTCTGAAGAGAGGAGAGTGTGGAGCAAGGCTGACAAACATGGTCCAGCCTAATTGCATGCCAACCACAGCCATCAGCAGCTCTGCCGTCAGCCCGGCTGCTCACTGAAAAGGGTTTGCAACTGGAGGGGAAAAGAATGATGAAAACAACTGATGCAAACTAACCTGGATTTGGGCGCAGTAAGTGGCAGATGGGAGAGAATGAATGTCGGTGTCAGTGAGGGAATCACACCAGGTCAGGGAAAGAGAAAGCTTTAGAAGGCTGCAAGTGTCTCTGTGAGCAGGTGATCATTAGGACAGAATGCCTGGTACATGAATTAGTGTGTGAGAGCCTAACTTGAAATTATTATTGACTTTCAAATGTTCATTTTAAAGATCAGAATTAGGTGTTTATTGCATGAACCTTATACTTAGTATCAAAGACAGCTTTGCTTTTAATTTCCCCATCTGGTCTTCTCCATAACTTTCATGATACTATGGCCATTCTTGCCTTAGTGTTTTTTGTAAGAAAAAGGATGCTAGTATCTATTACCCACTTTAGATTTTGTAAGTAATCAAAGGACAATGGATGATAAAAGTAGAGGGGCTGCCTGTTTCAGGTGCTACTGAAATGCTACTACTTTTTAGCTTCTTATGGGATTCAGCTTTAAATAGAAAATAATCTGAAAAATGGAAAGAGCCACTATATATATATATATATATATATATATAAAATACTCTCTGCATCATTATTTCTAATGGTGAAAACTTGGAAGTGATCTGAATATATAGTGTAGGAGGATAGTCAAATTACAGAGCACCAGTGGTGGTGGATATTTATGAAAAGGGTTCTAGGAAGTAAATATGTCCATCAGTCAACCTGGGACTTAATGCCAGCTCTCCCTTTGACAGCTCTATACCCATGTATCCTTCGCTCCCTAATGCTGGCCAAAGCCTAGTGCATGGCCAATGGTATGCTCTAAACTGAACTTGTTCAGTTGGCCAAACATGGGGAAATCATGACACAAGACAAAAGATTTGAGTCTGAGTAGTTTATTTGGGAGGAGATCCCAGAAAACACTAGTAAGAAGTAGGGAAATGAGCCAGGGAAGTGTACTCTCAAGCAGGCTACAAGCTTACCACTGTGGGCAACTGGACTTGAATCCTGCTGGGGATCTCCCATGTCTGTGTAGAGCACCCATCCCAGAGTTCCCCCCTCATGGGGGCTGGGTGTGTACACACCATTGCTGTCAGTCATTGGTTGAGCAATATTCCTTACAGGGAGTTAATTCTTGAATTCTTCCGGCAGGTTCCAGTCGCTAGGTAAAGCACCTGGGTGAAGAGATACAGATGCTGACAGCTGGAAGTCAAGCTGGTTTGCTCTAAGATGGCGAGGCCTGGAGCTAAGGGCACAGCACTCACAGTGTCTGCTGTACTGTCCTTCCCTAACTGCCATGAACATTAACAGTGTACTATGCTGAAAATAATCAAATCCACAATTCCCTACTAAATCTCAGACCTAGTTGTGCTAAATTGAAGACTGCATTAAGTAATAACCAACCTCAAAAGTTTAAGAAAATAATGATGGGAAGAAAACTTTAAATAAGAAAGATATTACCATATTTTCCCAGGGCATTGGAATAAACTACCAATATTTGATTTAAGTGGCAGAATGCTAATATTCTGCAGCTGTATGGTTTGAGACCCAACATAAAAGAGGGCCTGAATGTATAAGATTTATCTTAATGTGGCAATGTTTTCATCTCTGCTATAGCTTGGTTACTCTTATTTCTCTAGTAGATTGAGATGATTTTAAAAGAAGAATTCACTGGGAGAAAATATTTAACCTCATTTGTATCCACCCATGATTATATCTCCAGTGCCATGTTTTAATATTAATACTGGATTTACTGTACTCACTAACACCAGAGGATGGCAGAGAATCTCTGTAGTTATGGCTTTAGGCACTGTGATAAATGTTTTGTAGTCATTGCCTTTATATAGAAACACTCCATCTCCAATTAAAGATTTAGTAAGCTCTTCATCAAAATATCTATTCACAATTGAGGCATACGATATGGTTGTGCTGACATTTCAGCTTAATTCACTGTATAGTTTTGTGGGTCCCAATCCATTTTATATGCTTTTTTTTCCCTATGCATAGAGGAGGAATAGCAGCAGAGATTTGGGGCTTAATGCAGATTCTAGAAACACTCTCCATGTATTTACTAAGTATATTGGAACATTTGTCACAATAAATGAAGGCCTTACTCTAAGAAATGATTTAAAATTGTAAATCATGTAGAAAGCACAATAGGGTTTAGTGGCTAAAGTTCATATGCTTTGATTTATGGGCATTTTAGAATATGTATAGAAAGATTTTAAGAACCCAGTGTTTTAGGGAAATGAAGCCATTTTCCTTCAAGTTGTGGTCCAAGATGCATTTCATAAAGACTAAGATGACAAATGTCTGGTGTTCTTTTCCATGCCCTGTGCACATGGCAGGCATCATTGGCTGATACTCAAGCCTGAATCCTCTTCTACAAAGTGCTCCACACAGCCAGCTGCTACAATTCATCAGAACTGGTTCACCAGATGAAGCCTAGGGACTCCCCATGCTCTTGCATACCTTTTTATAATACCTGTGCCTGCCATTGCTGGGAACAGTCAACAAAAGAAGCTTTCATAGTCAGTCCCCCTACAAAAAAATGAATTCAAGAGTCAGCTGGTTTGCTCACCTAGTGCCTTTTTAGTCACCTCTCTGCCATGCAGATGATAGGTATTCAGTTTGTCAATGATTGTCTCCCCTCCATTTTTCCTTTTGTCATGTGCATTTTGTTTTTTTCTTTCTTCTTTGCATCCTGTAATATTGCTCAGAAGATAAAGCAGGAAGCCCAAAATTATTTGTTATTCTCTCTTATAAAATTTAGTTTAAGTCATTTGTATTAATGGAAATGAATTGAAATTTTGATTTTTTTTCTACTACTTCAGGAAGAAGGCTTTGCTATAGGTCACTGGCGACCTCCACATTATCAAATCTTACAGGCTCTTCTGTCCATATTTTCTGTGCAACATCTGAGACTTCTAACTGTGTCCACCTTTTGAACTGTTTCTTGGCTTTTCATCCCTCCTCCCTGATTGTTTCTTCTTTGGCTCTTCTACCTGCTCTCTTTCTTCTGCTTGCATTTTCAGTGGGATGTCCCCAGGGTTCTTCCCTCACCTCCTCTTGTCCATGCATTCCACCTGGATGATTTCATCCACACACTTGGTTTTTAACTGTAACCTTTACACAGATATCTCCCATATTCTTGTCTCCATCACATCCCCTCTCTGGAGCCCAGACCTCTGTGTCCAGCTGCCTGCTGGATGTTTCTTCTTGTGGCTGCCACAGGCATCCAGAGACAACACGTTCATTTGTTCTAGGCTATTTCTCCTTTCACAGGGCCAACTAAATACTTGTCCCTGTCAGATTGTTTCTGCTACCTCCTTGGAGTCATAGGTATATTGTTCTGAACTTGTGAGAAAGCCCTGTCTTGAGGAATAAAATATAAGACTAGGACTCAAACCAAAACTATGCCTTAAAACTAAGAATCTTAAAACAAAAACAGTCATTTGATTATCTCTCCCAATTCTGGGTGTTGACTGCACTCAGCAAGGCAGTTCTCTCTCTCCATCTCTCATTCAGTGGCACTTAGATGGTAACTGGGGCTGGAGCCAGTTACCTCAAAGGCTTCCTGACTTAAGAAACAACCTAAAGAATGGGAGAAAATATTTGCAAACTATCCATCTGACAAAAGATTAATAACCAGAATATATAAGGAACCCAAATAGCTCAATAACAAAATTAAAAATAGGCAAAAGACCTGAATAGATGTTTCTTAAAAGAAGACGTACAAATGGCCAATGGGCATTTTTTAAAATCCCCAACATCACTAATCATCAGAGAAATGCAAATCAAAACCTCAATGAGATATCATCTCATCCAAGTTAAAATGGCTGTTATCACAAAGACAAAAAGTAAATGCTGGCAAGGATGAGGAGAAAGAGGAATGCTAGTATACTGTTGGTGGAAATATGAATGAGTGCAGCCACTATGGAAAACAGTATGGAGATTCCTCAGAAAACTAAAAGTAGAACTACCATATGATCCAGCAATTCCACTACCAGCTGGGTGTATATCCAGAAGAAAGGAAATCAGCATATCAGAGAGATACCTGCACTCCTATGTTTATTACAGCACTATTCACAATAGCCAAGATCTGGAAGCAACCTATGTGTCCATCAGTGGATGAATGGATAAAAAAATGTGGCATATATACACAATGGAATATTATTCAGCCATAAAAAAATGAAATTCCTTCATTTGCAGCAACATAGATGGAACTGGAAGACATTATATTAGGTGAAATAAGCCAGGCACAGAAAGACAAATATCGTATGTTCTCGTCCATGTGGGAACTAACAAAGTTGATCTCATGAAGGCAGAGAGTAGAACAGTAGATACTAGAAGCTGAGTATGTAGAAGGTGATGAAGAGAGGTTGGTTAATGGGTACAAAATACAGTTACATAGAAGGAATAGGTTCTAGTGTTTGATAGCACAGTAGAGTAACAATAGTTAACAATAATTTATCACGTATTTTTAAATAACTAGAAGAAAAAATTTGGAATGTTCCCGACACAAATAAAAGGCAAATGTTTGAGGTAATGGATATCCTAGTTACCCTGATTTGATCATTATACATTATATTTGTGTATAAAAATGTAACAATTACCCCATAAATATGTACAATATGCATCAATAATTTTTTTTTCTTAAAAAGACTTCCTCACTCAGTGGCTGGCAGTTGATGTTTGGTGGCAGCTGGGACCTCAGCTGGGATGTTGTCTGGAATGCCTTGTCACGTGGCCTGACTTTTCTCACAGCATGGCAGCTGGGTTCTAAGAGCAAGTATACCAAGAGGACCAGGTGGAAGCTGTATGACCTCTTAAGATCTACCCTCAGGAGTCTCATAGCATCACTTTTGCCATATTTACTAGCCTGCCCAGCTTCAAGGGCATGGGACACAGACCCACCTTTGATGGGAGACATGTCACAGTCACATTGTAAGAAGAGCATGTGGACAGGAGATACTGTTGCGCCTGTGTTGGAAAATACATCTTGCCACAGGCCCCCAACACATCTAAGCACTCCCTCAAGAACTACCTGAAATGCCACAGGTTTCTGTTTAGGTGGATTTTTTTTATAGGTAACATATTTACATGATTCAGAAGTTAGGAAAAATAAATATAAATGTGTACAATGAAAATATTCTCTCTCATATCATAGTTTCTACCTCTACTTTCCATAAACATTGTTAACTGTTTTAATATCCTTTCAGAGTTTATAGGTATTTTTATATTTCACCCTGTTCTACAAAACAGCATTCTATATATGCTATTCTACACTTTCCCTTTTTTTCACTTAACAATATATCTGGACATTATTTCCTTATCAGTACACAGAATCAATCTCTCTCTCTCTCTCTCTCTCTCTCTCTCTCTCTCTCTCTCTCTCTCTCTGATGCATAGAATCCTATTGCTCTATTGTGTGGCTTTACCTTAGATCACTTGATCAGTGTTCTGTGGGTGGGCACTGAGCTGCTGCAGACAATGCTGCAGTGAATAACACACCTGTGCCATCTTGCATGGGAGAGGATAAATCAGGACGCCTTCCCCAAGAGCCCCAGCCAGTTGTGGGCTTCCTGTTGCCCCAGTGCCTTACATTTCATTCCACCACACCTCCTTTCACCAGACCATGGGCTCCCAGAGGTTACGAACCGTGGCCATTGTAGCTTGTTTCCACACTGCCTAGCACAGGGAGCTATGTGTCCACATGGTACAGAGGAAGCCTATGCAAGGAGGGAGGAGGAAGGAAGAGCAGGGGAGGTGACCGAGTACAGGCACCTGAGTGGCCTTGTTCCACCACCTCTCATTGCCCCTGTAATTGCATTTCTTAGTGGCAGTTACCACTCCAGGCCTGTGCAAAACTGGACTGTGGTACTACCCTGTTTTGCCTGGCTTCATGCACAGGGTATACCCCAGAAGGCTCAGTCCCAAAGTCCAGTTTTTGTCATCTCCCAGGTCAGCCCAGGACTACTCTCTGCACTAGCAGGGGTTTTTTGTGAGAGAGGATGTGGGTTGGGGTCATCACATAGTACTAAGATATCATTGATAAATTGCTGTCCTGATTTAAAAAAAGAAACAGCAAAAAAAAGAGTTCTCCCTGTTGCAGAAGTATTCTTAAATCACATGCTTTTATTGTTTCTGTTAGGAACATTCTTTAAGGAAGATAGATTGCTTTTGTTAAAGTAAAGAGGCCAAGCTCTAATCTCCATAAGAAAGATTGACAGTTGAGCTTGTTGCTTTAAAGAAGGCTTTCTGGGAGAGCTTATGTTCAAGATTCTTTCTATTGTAAGGAAGAGAAACTCCTCTGAAACTAGACTAAGCAAAACTATGAACATGGCTATCATAAGAGAAAATTTGGGGGTATCAGGCACAGCTGCATCCAGGTGAATCAGATAGATGATGGCACTAGCAGTCCCACCTTCTCTGTCTTTCAGCTCTTCTCACCACCATGTTAGCTTCATTCTCTAAGGTAGGGAAGATGGCAGCTCTAGGCTTACACAGAGCTTACAACCCCCTCTCTCCGAAGAAGACACTCTTGTCCAGTGTCCATTTTGTTCTTCAGGAATCATGTGTCCACTCCTGGACTAATGATTTTTTCCAAGAAGTTGAAGTTTCCTGGCCATCCTGATTGACAGACCTTCCAGAATCATGAAGAGTGGTAGCTGAGCAGCTTTCAAAACAAAGGTGTTGCAGGACCAACACAATGGAGCTGCCCATGTGATTCAAAACGTGAATTTCAGACTGTGAAGAGTATCTGAATTGGTGATGGTTGACCTGAGAGTTAAGAAAAGGTTCATTATGCTAATCTCTCTTCTTTTGTATATGTTTGAAGATTTCTATAATAAAAAGTGTGCTTTTTGTAAAAGAATGCATTAAAAAAAGAAAAGGAGTTTTTTTCCTGCCTTGTTTTGGGAACTCTCAACAAACAAGCCTTCACATTCCTGTATGTTTATTCTCTGGTTTTCCTGCTCTATGTTTTTCTTTTCATTGTACAAAGAAACCTTAATCCTTACTTTCCTTTAAGCTGGGGATTGGAAAGATACACACAGCACTTGACTTTTGATTTGTGTGATGTGTTTGGAGGGGGTCGAGGGGAAGACAGTCAAGTGCCCTTAAATCCTTGTCTCCATGGTTCCCAGGACGAAAGCCTCAGAAAATTCCAGCTGGGGAGAGAAGGGTGTCTATGCTGTGACCATGAGTCTGCATCTCCACCTTTCATGGGCAGTTACTTGAGCCTGGGTGAGTGTGGACAGACTTTCTGATCCATGCATGTAGTTAGGGGGAGGCCCAGAGGCTCAGAAGGTCATGAACTGGCTGCTGGAGGAAATCTTAGAGAGTGTTTGGGCTGCCTTTTTATTTTAGAGGTGAGGAAGCTGAGGCCAGAGGAGTTAAGTGACTGCCCTAAGGACACACAGTGAAGTAGCAGGGGTAGAGGTAGGTTTCAGTCCCCGTAATCTGACTTTGGATTCTAGTACCACTTAATAGCTGTGTGACTTCTCAAAGCTTCATTATCTCTGAGCTTCACTTTCCTCACCTGTTGTGGGAGGCAGAACGATGACCCCCTCCCCAAAAAATGTCCACATCCTAATTCCCAGAACCTATGAGTGTGTTAAGCTCTGTGATATGGGGGAATTAAGGTTACAGATGAAATTAAGTTTGCTAATCAGCTGACCTTAAGATAAGGAGTGTATCCTGGATCATCTAGCTAGGCCCAGTCTACTCACAGGGATCCTTGCAGGTGAAAGAGAGGTAGGAGAGTCGGTGAGAGAGATGCAGCATGAAAAAACCAGATGGGCCACTGCTGGCTTGGAAGGTAGAAGGGGAAGGTAGAAGTCGGAAAACACAGCAAATAGATTCTCACCTAGAGCCTCCAGAAAGGAGTACAGCCCTGCCAACACCTAGATTTTAGTCCTTTTTGACTTCTGACTTCCAGAACTGCAAGATAATAAATGTGTGTTGTTTTAAGCATGGGGTGATTCGTTACAACAGCAATAGGAAACCAGTACCCCTGTAAGGGGAATAACATGCCTTCCCCAAAAGATTGGAGTTTAGAGTCAGGGAGTTGATTTCCCAGCAAAGATCCTGGGACATGGTAAATACTTAAGAAATAGTAATGTTGACAGTGGACAGCGGTGGTGTAGGCAGTGGTGGTCATTCAAAGGGAGAGTGGCTGATGGACAGGTGTCTTTGAAGAACTGAAGCTGGTGCCTTGTGAGGTTCAGGCTGGTGCCTTGTGAAGGAGGCCAGTAGGAGACCCCAGATGGCCCAGTTGGGTGGCCAAGGGCACCCTGCAGGAACCCTTCTGTGCCTAGGGTCAGCAAAGCCTTCTCCCTGCAGTTCTTCAGCACTTCCATCTCCAGCAGCACCGCCCTACATTGGAGGAAGTGAGAGCTGGGAAAGGCTGACCCCGTGATCCCTTCTATCAGGTAGTGCCCTGCCTGGGGGGTCCAGTGAGATGTGGGCCTCTCCCTGAGCTCTGAGCTTCTGCCTGGCCTTCACCCTAATGCCATTGGCTTCTCTCACTGCCTTAAAGATTATTACTGCCACTCCCAGTGTCAGAAGCTGAACTTCAGTTTGGCTTACTATGTATGGGCCAGGCAGCATGCTAGGTGTCCTGTGACTGTTGTCTCATTTCATATTCACGACTGCCCTCTGAGGCAGGTCTTTGTTTCCCATATTGCAAATGAGCAGATAGAGGCCCCAAGAGGTTGGGAAGCTTGCTCAAGGTCAAACAGTGGCAGAGCTAGGATCGCAAACTAGGTTTGTGTGACTCCGGATCTAGCCTCATGGACAAAACGGGTCACCAGGTAGGAGAAGAGAGATGACTGGCATTTGCTGGCTGACTAGAAGGGTCTTGGGAGTGCTGTGTTTGGATGCTGTGGGCCTGTTGGAATGAGAGCCCCCAAATCTCCAGGATGAGGCCCCCTGCTAGAGGGAACACGCCTTCCTGTCCTCTTGCACCTCTGGGAATGATGGAATGGAGTCCCCAGGGGGATGGTGGTGAGGCACACTTGCTTCTTGGGGACTCTGTGGGAGCATTCACATCTGCCATTCTGTGAGTCACCCCACGTGTGTCTATGTTTTACTTTTCAAAAGACATACACTGATATTTGGATTGGTATTAGATAATATTAAGGAATTTTTGTTAATTGTTAATATTGTTAGGTGTGACGATATTGTAAGTAAGAAAGTGTCCTTTATTTTTGAAGTATTTAGAGGTAAAATGTCATGGTGTTTATAAGGTAACTTAATATGCTTTAAGGGAGAAGAAGGTGAAATATATATGGAAACAAGTTAATGATCATTTGGGGACCTCCATGTGGCAGTTCATTATACTGTTTCCTCTGTTTTTGTATGTTTGAATTTTTCATAACAAAAAGTTTTTTTAAAAAGTCATTCACTGAGCACTTGGGTGTACACAGTCTTAGACTAGACTGGACACAGCCCTGCAGGCTGGAAGAAGACCCACAAAGCAGTCATTTGACCGCAATGGAAGAGGAGCCTTGACCAGGTGGGGTGGAGCTTAGGAGGGGGGACGAGCAGCCTGGGAGGGGCAGGCTCTGCGAGGAAGTCTTTTCCCCGTCCTGATTCTCAGTTTGCCCAGTTGCCCAGGTGCTCCTGTCGAGCTCTTTATTGTCAGTCCTCAGTCGAGTAAGTAAGGAACAGCTGGCTGAGTCTTTTTTGACACCTGATCATTGAAAGATTCCTTACGGTGTGCTGCTGTCCTTCCACAAACAGGTGGGCTGATTTTTCCTCTGTAGTGACATTATTCCTTTGCTGTATTATGACAATGAGAAAAAAGACCATGGTGTTTTGTCAAGCATTTTCTCATGGTGCATACTGCTCAATAGGCATTGCCTTTGTCACTTCAGATTTCTCAGCACGTTTTCTTTGGCAAATTCTGTAATCTTTCTGGTTTCACATGAAAGTTCATTTTTCAAAGTTAGCATTGGAACAGATAATCAGATTCCTTGATCTCCCATTAGCCTCCTCTTACTTTGTATTTTTCCTTATCAAAATAGCCAGCCGGTGAGGAGGAGCAGCTCCCGAGTGTTTGTTCTTACATTATCTTCTCTCCAACTGTAAGGTAACATTTCCAAGGACTTTGCCAAATCTGAAGAACTGTGTTGAGCATCCTTTAATAGAGACATCACTGCTAATCAAGAGGCCAGGCTTTGCGAAGTTCTCTGGTTTAGCTCTCAAAATACAGTGTTGTCCTTCAAATAAAACTCTATTCCTTTCCTATAAACCTTTGGACATATGAATGCATAACAGGTGACCTCTAAGTGGTAATTTCATAAATTCTTGGTGAAATGAATTGTATAAGATCAATATATCTGCAGACTCGTCACATTTTTTGAGCTGTGAGGGACTTTAAGATGAATCTGGTACAGCTCTGCTAGTGGAGGAAACATTCATTTTAACTGTGTAGTCAATTCTCAATTAACAAGGGTAATGGAGTGGAAGGAGGTCACTGATAATCAAAAATCATAGTGAAAATAAAATTATGGTCAACACTCAATTTTCTAGAGGATGAATAATTGGTTTGTGGATTGAGGTTACGACACAGTGGGCCCTAAGTTGTCATCCCTTTGGTAATTAGCCAGCAGCTGCACAGCACTTGGCACCTACTCACCCTCTCTGTCCCAGGGAGGGAAAGGGCATCTCAGGGGCTGGATCAGGCAGACCTGGTTGACCTTGGCTGCATTGGTACCACAATGGTGGTGACCTTAGTCTTGGGAGCTAGGTAGAGGTGGCCTTTAGGGACATGTCCCACCCGCCCCTAGAGAAGTAGGTCTCAAATTTCAAGCATCAGAACCACCTAGAGGGCTTAAGACTCAGATTGCTGGACACCAGCCCAAATTTCTGATTGAGAAGGTCTGGAGTGGGACCTAAGAATTTGAATTTCTAACAAGTGCCCAGGTGATGCTAATACTGCAAGTCTTTGAAAACCACGACTTTCTTAGTCCAGGTTGCACATTAGAATCACCTGGGGAGCTTTTAAAACTTGTTGATGCCTGGATGTGCCTTGACCAATTACATGAAAGGCCTGTGTTGTGGGACCCCAGTACGGGTATTTTTTTAAACTCTCCAAGTGGTTCTAATGTGCATCTAGGATTGACAACCATTGCTCTAGAGATAATGTTTCCCACACCTCAGACATCTACATATAAGACTGATGATTTTTTTTATATCTTTACCCCCCTTTTATTTAATATTTTTCTTTAAATCGGGTTTTTGTCATGTAAATACATTTATTTAAAAAGTAGTTGAGGCACAGTGGCTCATGCCTGTAATCCCAGCACTTTGGGAGGCCAAGGCAGGAGGAGCAGGAGTTTGAGGTTGCAGTGAGCTATGATGACGCCACTGTACTTGAGCCTGGGCAACAGAATGAGATCCTGTCTCAAAAAATAAAAATTTTAAAAAAAAGCAAACTATACATCCCCTGCATGTAGGAAAACTAGTTTCATAAGCCATAAATAGGACATAATTTTGTAAAAACAAATTTTTTATCTGTTGACATTTTTTTAAGTTCTCACCTGAAATCTTCATGCTGTACCCTCCCCAGCATAGCCCTCCCTGATAACCCACCCTCACCCCATCCCGTACTCACAGCACACCTCCCTGTGAGACAACCATAGACCTATCCTCCATCAAACCCCTCCATGGCAGACTCCCCAACACAGAAGCCCCCACAACAGCCCCTGTGGGTTTCTGTGCCCCCAAAAGCAGTAGGAGTGCAATGGCCTGGCCAGCCCTTTGCTGCGGGAGCTTTTACTTGCTTGTTTCCTAGTACCGCATCTTTGGACCAAGCCCCCGAGCTTCAGTGGCCCCTTCAGAAACAACATGATTGTACCTCTCTGTACAGTGTTTGCGAAGATTAAAGATAAAACAAAATACACTGTAGTTACAGGCACAGTAGAGGTATTGCCAAAATGTGAGTTAGTGGACCTAAAAAGTGCCTGTTACATAGTACACTTTTAGCTATTGTTATTGTTACTATTATTGATTTATTATGATTATGATGTATTAGTGTCATCCATGAAGGTTTAAAATATGAAAAGCGTAATTTTGGAATTTCTGCAGCTACAATAATGTGATTTTTTTTATCACAAACAGAACTTTGAACATTTAAGTAGCTGCTTTTTTTTTTTTTCTGTATCTGACTACTGCACTAAAATGAGTTTCTCGAGGGCAGGGACTGTATCCTCCACACCTCTGTCCACAGGACTAGCAAAGTCACACATGGAAGATGTTAGGAATTTGGATGATTGGCACAATTTCTTAAGGAGCTAGTCATCACAGTGACAAAACTATTTAAACTGAGCTGCACTTTAGGAAGAACCCTGCCAACAGCACGTTTAAAACTGTGTGTTCTTATTTACATGCTACTCTGTCAATTAATGTTACATGCCAATTAAATGGGACATTAAGCTGCCAACAGGTGGAATTCCGCATGGTGGAATTCTTTTCACTTCAGCCAGTGACCTGAATTCATTGCCTCCCATCCATTAATTACCAAGGCTTGCCCCCAGGCCCATCCCTAGCCACCCCTTACCAGAACAGAAAGGCAACCAGACCTGGCCCTGCCCTCGGTCTTGTTTAAGAGGGATCGTGATAAAAGTTAGCATGGCTGGATTCCAATCATAATATTACCAAACATTGTAGTTGCTTGGATGCATCTGAGTTAGTGACATTCCTATCTTTTAAAATTCATACTAGAAACTGAAAAACCAAGAGTAGTGCCCAAGAGTGTGAGGGACCTGCCCGTCAACTAAAGCAGGGCAATTTCCAAGGAGCTGCTCTTGGAGAGCCCTCACAAGTTGCAAATCTGCTGCCAGCCTAGCCCTCCCCTGGTTGGTTGTAGTCCAGGCCAGGTTTTACATAAACTGATGGCAGTGAGCAAATGTGCCCATGTGGAAGGCCTGGTCTAACACAGACGCAAGCCTTGCATTTCCTTTTTCAAACTCTTGCTATTATATTGTCTTTGGCAAAAGATGCAGCAGTGGTTACTACTTTCCTCCCTCTGTGGCGCGGGCACTTTAGTAATTTAAAAGTGCTTCTCCTCCTTCTTCATCTAGAGAAGTAGAAATAATTATAGTAGAAAATGGGTAATTTGCAGCTACAATGCCAGGCTGATAATCAAAAACTTGTAAATGGAAATATGAGCATATGTTTATCACTTCTTGAAATTAGAATGCAATTGAAAGTAGCTGTGGCCACAAACAGAGGGCATTATGGTAGGGAAGGCAGGCTTAGTTGTTAGTTGGAGACCTGCCTGCTAATGAGGCTTTTAAGTTGCTGTTGCCTTGGGAGCAGTGAATAAAGGAAGGCCTACCTGAGAGCTGCTCAGCTGTTCAGGGGACCCTCAGGTAATCACTTGTAGATTTATCACTCCCCTGTGTAAAGCCATGCAGAGCCTCACCAGCCACAGCCATCAGGATCAAGGTCAGCCTTGCCAACCATGGCGACTGCCCTATGCCCCCTGTGTAGCCACTCTTTTGAACCCCTTATGACCTCCACATGCCACATGCCCTCTCACATTCCCAGGCTTTTGCAAACTGTTCCTCTTCCTGACTCAATTACTACCTAATTCCTATTCATCTTTGAAAACTGAAAACACCTGTTACTTCCTCCTAGAGCTCTTCCCTCAACCTGGCTGGGCTGGGGGCCGTGCTCAGCACCCAAGCACCCTCTGTTTCCGTTTATGCCAGCTTTCACCACCCTGGGTAGTGACCGTCATGAGCCTTTCCGCCTCCCACAGCACGGGCAGGTGAGCCTCTGGGCAGGACTGTGGCACGTCCTGTCTCTGGTTCCTGGCATAGTGCCTGACACATAGTAGCTGCTGTTTGATGTTTGCTGAATGAAGGGATTATTAATGGCAGTCAAGGACTTTGAAACCATTTCAAAGTTTGTCTTTGAAAAAGCAGAGTTATGACATAGAGTTATTGATAAACTAAATCCCATAATGCCTTCCACAGCCAACTGGGGTACTTGGGTCCTCTGTGTCTGTGTTCATTTTTGTGATGGACGGAGGGTGGATCATGAGGTAGCCCTGCCCAGAGAGACATAACGGTTTTGCCTCTGTCTTGAATTCTTTGTGCCTCTGTACCATAATCAGGACAGCATTGTGTTTGCTGCTTTGCATCTTATTTTTATGATATTATTAGAAGTACTGAAGGGCACACAAATGCTTTCAGCATCAAAAGGAGGTCAGTGTTATTAATGAATTGGATGTGAGCCCAGGAAGTGAAGTTTCCCACTTATTCTCCTGCTCTGTAATCCAGCATTTGGCTGTCTGTTCCAGGTGGGCCACGGGGCTCGTGCGCCTGCCAGTGAGTGGGCATGTCTGCCAGTGGCTGAGTTTTCCTCACCAGCCTCATTCTGAGTCAGTTCCAGGCTCATAGGTCAGTAGAGACAGTATTTACATTTAAATCAGCCCCCTGGTTTGAGGTTGACTTTATTTTTATCTACAGATTAATTGCCAAATACTTGGCTTTTCAGCTAATCAGGCACTTCTCACACCCCTAGACAACAAGAAGAAAGGGGGAGTCAGGAATGATTCCTGCGTAAAGGATCTCACCCATGAGACACGGAGAGCAAGGATAGTCTAGAGTCATCCTTGTCTCAGGGGCTGTCCTCACACAGGACTCTGTGTGTGCTGTGTGCTCTACTTACTCATGAAGACCAAGGGACAAGAGACGATCAGAGTAAGGCCAAGAGGGCAAAGAAGTAGTGTGGGTCACAAGGCACTGTGTGCTCCCGACCTGATCTCTTACTTAGCTTGTTTCCATCTTCCTGACCTACGGAGTGATGAGGCCAGACCAAAAAATGCCTCTGGTCCCTTTCACCTTGCTCTGAAAAGCTGTCACACTCTAGGTCTGAGTCAGAACATGCTGCTGACTGTGTGACTCAGGCAGTGAGTTCTTGGAAGTGTGGAGAGGAGGGAGTGTCTGGGCAGCCTGAATTTGCCAGAGGAGTTCCTGGGGTTGGGGTAGGGCTGGTCTGTGGGGAGGCTCATTTATATCCATGCAGGCAGCATTTCCTGAGCCCCGATTACATTCCAGTGCTGTGCTAGGCACAGAGACCCTGAAGGCAACGAGCTGAGCCTTCTGCTTGAATCCTCCTGCCCCCACCACGTGTGTCCTGCACTTAGCTGTCAAGCGTTTGTTTCCAAATGTGTTGGTGTCGGTTGTATTTGTTAATATGGTCGCATAACTTTATTAAATATAACATAAACTGATGGGACTATGAGTATGAAAGGGAAGAATAGGTTTTGTTGATAAATGATCTGTTTGCTCAGAAAATAATGGCTTCAATTCACATAAGCATTTTATAACTTCTCTTTTCTATTATTTTTGAATTGAACAGTTTTTTTTTAAAGTATGACTTTTTAACAATACTGCCTTTTGCATTATTCCATGACACATTCAGAGGTGTGAGTTTTTGCATTTAAATTTCTTTGAAAAAACACTTCTGAGTCCCACTGTATTTGCAGGATGACCTCTTAGGAGCCATTTAATCCAAACATAAATATTTTTATAAAATGCAGTAGACACAGAAAATGACAGAATAACAGCAATAAGGTGACATTTACGGAAGCAATGATTCCTTCACTGGAACTTCTGGCATTTTCCCCCATATCTATCCTTTCCTTTAACATTTTAACTCCATTTTTTTCAATAAAATGAAGCTAAGGTACTTATCATGAAACCCATTTTGTACTTTTGAATCTGTTTTTATCCTCTCTTCAGTGAATGTGCCTCTGACTGGTTAAGTGCATCAAGCTCCAGCTTTTGTTTGGTCGCATTTGCTGTTGGACTTGTAGAGTTACAGTCAAAACTGTCTGCTATCTGAGAGGTGATTCCCAGCCTCTCCTAAGGGAGGGAAGAGATGGTGGTTTATTGGATCTCAATTCCCTCTCCTAAGGGAAGAGGCCGCAGGGCATCTGTTTGTTTTGCTTTCAAATTAAAGTAGATTTAATTTGGTTTTGAAAGTTTTGCAATTTCACTTAAAAATAATCGTACTCTTGGGAACCCAGTCACAGGCTAGCTGAGAAGTGCTGTTGCCACATATAGGCTGCCCTTGTTCACACCCTAGGTGTCAGTACTGCACAGCCCAGCCCAGAGACCAGGAGAACCTGAAACTGTGGGGTGGAATCCCAGCTCACTCCTCCTTGCAATGCAACCTTGAGCAAAAAAGTTAACTTTCCTGAGTCCCAATTTCCTTATCTGAAAAGGTGGAGTAATAGCATCTAAGTGAAATATGTGTGCCCGTTAAATGGTTAATAATATTATCCAGCTCAGATGCTAACTCTACAGTTTTCCTTGGATTGCCCACCCAAAGCCATTTAGCATCACTTCCAAGTCCCCCAGCGTTTGTGGGTACCCAGATGACCACACCTCGCTAGGTTATGGCTGCCAACTCATGTAACTCCTCCACCAGCCCCAGGCTGTCTCAGGGCAGCAGTGCTGTTGAGTCTCCGGGGACCCCACACCTGCCTGAGCACAGCCTGGCTTGGGGTAGAGCCCAGGGTATGAGGATCTTCCTGAACCATGGCTTCCTCCCAAGCATCACCTTCAGCCTTGGTTTTTGAGACTCTATGTCAGGCTCTAGAACTTTCCCTGTCAGGCCTGAAGCTGGGTAGAACCATGGGGCTTCACACAGATCAAGGAGTGGGTCTACATATGCTGTTTGCGGGGGGCGGGGGGAAGGAGGATGCGGATCCCCAGACTGCCAGTCTCCCTCCACCTGGGGAAGGAGCCGGGCGCAGTCAGAGAAATACTTGCTTTGGAACAGCAGAGAAGGGGAGAAATGGCTCCAATAGGAGCACGGAGTTATAACCACCAGGAGAAACTTTAAAGGGCCATTGGGGGATGAGATGGAGTGGGGGGAGAAATTAAAGAAGGCCACTTTGCCCCCTTGCCCAGAGCCTGGGACCCTGAGGCCAGGACAGCCTGAGCTGCACCCACAGATGTGGGCCACCTTAATTCCAGCAGCTGCCTTTGAGATGCACCTCTTGATCTTCCGGAGCCTGGACTGTCATCCACTCTGATGGAAAAGCAGTCCAAAGCCGTTGGCGGTGGGTCAGCGGCATCATCTGCAGATAAAGTACTACACGTGATTAGCTTGTCGTCTCTTAATATCACGGGTGTTAGGCAGACTTCCTCCTCTCGGAATAACCTCTGGCTTTTGAATCATTTGGCATGAATATATGTGGAATCATTGGAGTTTTTAATCTATTTTGTTTTTATTTTACTTTTCCATTCCAATCACCTGGAAATGTACTTTCTTAAGCTAAGGCCTAATACAGAAACTACTTTGCAAAAAAATGGGGCCTTATAAAACTTAAAATGAAAATCATATGGTGGGAGCCATCACTGAGTTTCTAAGTCATGAGTTTTCATGTTCAAATGTTTTATGCTTGGCAGATGTCTATATATTATACTTTCTATCAAAGTTCTTTATACTACCAGGCCTGAGTGAGTCTCTCACATTCTTATCAATTCCCACAAAAATCGTAATTAAAGTGTCATGACAACTCCATGTTCTTCGTATTTCTAAAATGTTTTCCTTCTGCAGTAGAAATGTTCATGTTGTATTAAACTAGAAAGTTATTTTAAATAATCACTTGTGAGGTATTGAAGTGAGGAAGATTTTGTATTTTTTTATTTTAAAAACTATGTGGTGATTTTCTCTGATTATCTGTTGGATTCGACTGTTAGGAGAAAAATCAGATATTCCCTTTTGTAAGTGAAGTTATGAAATCTTCCCTGAAGGGTTTTAGAAATAAAATAAATACTTCTCCCTTGGCATGATGTCGGCACCTTCTGCCTCAAGGAAGGGAAATGGAGTGGAGAATCCCTCCAGGTCCTTTTCAGCCGTATGTTTCTCTGAATTTATTACCTTCCCAGAAGGGATCTCCCCCATCTTCCACGTTTGTCCCCGGGTGTCAATCTCATTAGGCCTGGTGATGAGGGTTATATGGCAGGATGCATTCCTTAGACAAAACCTAAAAATCTTCCTAACCAAAGAGCTTGGTTTATAAGGTAATGTCACAGTGCGATAGAAGTCTCAGCCCTGAGCTGGGAGTTTGAGCCTGAAGCTCTGGCTCTCTAGCTCTGTTACGAATTTACTGTGTAACCTTGGATAAGCAACATCGCCTTTCCGGTCCTCAGTTTCGTCACAGAACTGTACCATAGAGGGTTCGGACCAGATGTTCACATTCTGCAAATGGAAGCACAAAACCTACAGGGTTAAATATGTTGATTTTGATTAAGCATAAGCCATCTAGATAGAGTGATTCCTCTGCTTAAGGCAAGATCCTGCTCCCAGTCTGTGTGTTTTTGTAACAGTTTCTTTAAAATACAGAAGATGAGAGTCTTCCCTGAAATCTGTAATAAGGAGTCATAAAGTGCCATGACTTTTTATGATTTGCAGCAAATCTTAGAGAAACATACCTTGAAAAATAAACACTTCATATTTTGTGGAGGAGAGAGAAGATTGGTGGCTTTCATTCAGCAAAAAGTGGTAATTTCACTAAGAGCCACCACTTAAGAAGTGTTTGTTGAGAACTGTCACCTTCATAGCACCGTGCTCACATAGCATGTGTTTGAGGTAGAAGTGACCCATGCCCCTGCTTTTATTTACCCAAAAGGTAATTGGGCTCATGATTTCTTGTTGCCCGGAAATCGCATCTTTGCTTTGGGGTCTTGAGACACGCTCTCATTCTTCTCCTCGGTGGCCCTGAATTGAATGCTGTGAGGTCAATACGTATTTCCCGTCTATATTAATGCCTTTTGGGAGTGCAGTTGATCAGCCTCACTGTGCACTAATCCAAAACAGTGTTTCAAATCAGCAAGTAAGAAGGGACTCTCTTGATCTGAGAGCTCTCCTTTTGTGTGTAGCGTTGCATGGATGGCGTGTACTTTGGGGTGTAATCTGAGAAGTGAGACCGGGAATGTCCTTTTCCCAGGTAGAATGCCTCCCTTCCTGGTGTGCAGATCACAGACACAAGGAGGGCTGTGAACAATAGCTAACCCTGCAGGAACTGTCTGCTCACTGGTGAGAAAACCACCTTTCTAGGAGGTAAAACAGCCTTTGGAAAACATCCTTATATAGAATTTTTCAGGAAGAAGTGTTCAAAAGACAGAATCCCTTGGCTTTTTTGTGAAACCGCTGAGTCAGTGAATAGTGACTTTGCCCCACTCTTGTAAAAGAGACAAAAGACACACTTGCCTGGGACTCTGGCTACTGACTGTGTCTTTTTTTCTTTTTGAAAATAAAAACATGGCAGCACCAACCCGGAGCTTGGTGTAAAAGCCAGGGTTTTTTGCCCCCTGCCCTGCCCCATTAACCTGTTACAGAAAACCTCCCGAAGCCACAGGCAATCTATAAAGTCCATCTGCTGCACAGCCCTTCGCTGAGTACTAGAGTCTCCACTGTTCACCAGACACCGTACTAAACAAGGTTCTCGTAGCACATTTTTATTGCATTTTCATCTTCTTTTTGTTTCTTTGAACTGCAGAACAAGCACATGTGTAGGGGAAAAGTGCATTTAATATAAAGTAATGTGAATAAAGCCCGAGTCCGTCCACCCCTCCTGCCATCCCCCCAACAATTCCACTTCTTCCCGCAGAGGTAATGACCGTTTGATGTTCACCGTCCAGTGAATTTATAAACCTACATAGGTGTATATATATTATATATTCTTTCTGTAGATTACAACATAGATTACTTTGTTTAGAAAATATGAGATAATACTATAATACTGTTTGCAACTTGCATTTTTACCCACTATTTACTCATTAATAACCCTCCACATCATATGCATAGAAATATGTCATTCTTTTTAACAGCTGCATAGTATTACATGAAATTTAACCATTCTCCTGTTGGTGGACATTCAGGTCTCTAATTTTTCACTATTGTAGCTAAACTTTCAAAGAAAAGCCTGATAAAATATATTTGCAGGCATCTGGCCATGTTAACTCACAATTATACTGGGTTTGTTTGAAGATATGCCTCCCTGACACATGGACATACCTATGCAGCCCAATTTGAGCGATGAGGTCAATTTATGGGAAGTTTCTTAAATCCTTGGTCTGCCCCACCCGCTTCACACCTAACTGTTCAAATGTTTGCTGTAAGAACGCAACATTTTTCCCTCATGCCCTCAGCCTCCTGCTTCAGGAGGGAACACTGCCCGGAGCTGGGCCTTGGCTGCCTGGTTTTCCTAACCTGTGCTTGCGTTCAACACTCTCCCGTCCCACTCGCTGGAGGCAGGAAGTCGGATTTTGCCAAATACCATCAGAGAATTGTAGAATGTTTGGGAGAGCTTTCAAATAAACTAAAACTCTTCCCTCTAGCACCTCTGTGAGTGTATTAGTTTATATAGCTGCTGTAACAAATTACCACACACTTGGTAGTTTAAAACAACAGAAATTTATTTTCTCACAAGTCTAGAGGCCAAAAGTTTAAAATCAGTATTGCTAGGCCAAAATCAAGGTGTCGGCAAGGCCTCATTCTGTTCAGAGGTTCTAGGGAAGACTCTGTTCCTTACTTCTGCTACCTTCTGGTGGCTGCATCACCCCAGCCTGCAAGGCCAGCATCTTCAGTTTTCTGTCCTTCCTCGTACAGACCTGTGTGTGTGTGTGTGTGTGTGTGTGTG
>CAUYRT010102980.1:0-23840 GCA_963574885.1 Lepilemur ruficaudatus | reverse complement strand
GCCTCAGCCTTCCAAGTAGCTAGGACTACAGGCATATGCTACTGCATCCAGCTAATGTTTTACTTTTCTTACAGAGTCAGGGTCTTGCCATGTCGCCCAGGCTGGTCTTGAACTCCTGGCCTCAAGCAATGCTCTGGTCTCAGCCTCCCAAAGTGTTGGGATTATAGGTGTGAGCAGAGTAGTATTCCATCATACGGATGCACCACTATTCATCCATTCACTTGTTGAAAGATATTTTGGTGATTATAAATAGAGTTACTATGACCATCCATATACAGGTTTTGTATGAACATAAGTTTTCATACATATTCTTTATACTTATGTATGAAAAAAGAACATAAGTATTCTTGAAATACCCAGAAGTGGGATTACTGGGTCATATGGTATGTGTATGTTTAGCATTTAAAGAAACTGCCAAACTGTTTTGAGTGACTGAACCTTTTTGCATTCTCACCAGCTATGAGAATTCCAGTTGCTCTGCATACTCACCAGCACTTGGTATTCCATTTTCTTATTTTAGCCATTCTAATAAGTGCATAGTGGTAGATCCACTGATTTTGAAGAGATGTGTTAAAGCTTCTTGTTATAATTGGTTTGTCTATTTTTCCTTATATTCCTAAATTTTCACTCTATAATTTTGAAATGAAGTTTTTAAATCAGATAAATTTTTATAAAATCTCCTGTAATACTATACTTATCAACTAAAAATAAATTTTTCTTTGTCCCATTTAATGATTTTCACCCTGGGTTCTTTTCTATATAGTCTGAAGCTAACACAGCCACATCTGCTTTTGCTAGCATCGGTATATTTTTGTCCATCTCTTTATAATCTATGACAAGTGTTCTAGATTTGTCTCTTGCAAATAGCACATAGTGAGATTTTGTGTTTTTACTCAAACTTAAGGATTCCAGAATTTAACCTATTCACACTTATTAAGAGAAAAGACCCTGGTCTTGCTACATTGTAGGTTTTTTTCCCCCATGTAGCTTAGTTCTTATTTCTCTTCTGCCTTTTGTTGTATTTTAAAATTCCATTCCTTCTTTCCTGGAGCTTTGGGAGCTATTACAGTTGTTAACATATTTGGTTCTCTGTCTCCTTCTCGTGACGTGGCAAGTTTGCACTTCCCTGCTCTGTGGAACTCAGGCATGGCCATGTGATTTACTTTCATCAAAAAAAATGTGAGAAGTGACATGTGTTACATCGAGACAGAAGCTTTAAATCATAGTATATACAGCATTAGACTCTTTCTTTGGGCACTTCAACCAGATTGAGGGTGATATTGATTAAGGCCTCTAGCCAATCTGCCAAAGGCATATAGCATGGGTATGAATAAACCTATTTAAGTCATTAAAATTTGGGGGCGGTTACTATAGCATCACCAAACCTACCTTACTGATATACCCTAACTTTGAATACATTTCAATATATTTTTCTATCAACACACAGAATTAAACAGTATCTATAGCCTTCCCTTGACTAAGACAAGATCCTTTCACTTTCTATATCCTGCCCTACCTCTATTCATCTTAAAATCTAGAATTTTAGTTGGACTTCATTTTCACATGTGCATTCATATTTAGACTTCTTCTGATTATAGGCACCTCTGGGGATGTGCAGTCCACAAAGCCAGAGAAATTCTTCTTGTATTTCTGTTCATCAGTTTCTTAAAAATCTTCTTCCATGGTTTATTGTTCAGTTTGCTTAGTAACTCTCAGAGAAAAATTTCTTCTAAGTAATCTAGTTGCTGATAAAAATTGTAATGCCAATCTATGTATTCTCATTAATTCAATATCTGTGCACCAACTGTCAATTAGTGTGTTCTCCCAGGATTCTCACAACTTTCATATGTCATCCCCTTTGCAGTGCAGTGTTAAAGGGATCCCTCAATGAAATTTTCCATTTCATGAACTTAAGCTTCAACTGAATCCAGTCTGCTATCTAGTCCATCTTCTGCTTTATTCTTATAACCAAAATTTTAATTTCCAGAAACTCTAAATATTTTTCGTAGCCTCCTATTCTTTATGGACACCATATCCTTATGAATTGCTGAAGATCTTAATTGTATTAACTTTGAAATTTCTTTTGTTTCTCCTAGTAACTATTTTCTTGAACAAGTTATTATTAATAACTTGTTTTAATTTCATGCCTCCTTTTATGTTACGGTTTTCCACAAACTTGATGGCTCTTAGCTGTCCATATTTATAGATGAGACCTAAGAGCAAAGTTTGAAATTCTTTTCTTCAGCCAAATGACAATTCTGGTTCATTTTCCATGATTCCACGTTCTGATTATAGGCACCTCTTGTGATTATAAAGAGGAGTGGCGTGTCAACACAGCCAAAGAGAGAGAATATGGGTAGCTTAACTGCAGCTCCTCCTTGTAGTCATTTTGGATAATGCCCTTATTCTCCAATCCCAGTGTTTCCTGAGTCAGTACTCCCCCTTCAGACAGCCACTTTCTTAGCCTGGTGGCAAATTCCAGAACTCTAGATGCTCCAAGGATAAGTGCAACGGCTTAGCTGTTCCACTCTTTAATCGGTCCTTCAATAATCTGCTTTTTATCTTCTAGAAATTCCACATTGTTTAATTTCTGGTTCTCCAACTCTCCTATTAATTTATTTTTAGCATTTCTCCAGCCATTTCAATGGGATTCTGGAAGAGTAAAAGAATGTGTTCAGTCATCCATGTTAACTCATAAGTTGTAGCATTGTAGTTCATAATCAGAATATGTCAAAAAACCAATCATCTGCTATCTTGCTGATCCTCTGAAAATCGTTACTGCTTTGAGAGTAAGAATTTTGTAAATACCCATTTGAAATTAGACTGATTATGGGATATAATGCTGGATAGGCAAGCAAGAGTAATTTCTGACCACTAGTAATTATGTGTGGATTTAAGGCAGGATGACAAGCTCTTTGCCATAGTATCACATCTGACACTGGTTTTGTTTGTTTGTTTGTTTCATTTTTAAAAGTCTTGGTTGCATTATAGATTGTATGTGTTCTGATAAACACTCAGTAAGGGTACATAGTAATTTCTCAGTAAAGGAACTTGGCTTGTAACCTTAGGTATTAAAATGACCTCTCTTCAGATAACCTTTAGAAGACCTTTAGTCTCTTTCTTAGCCCTACAGCTCTCCTTCTCCTTCCCCAAACACTGACTAAACTCCTTCAGAATTCCCATCACAGAACATAACATATATTAAGACATCTGCTTGTGTGTCGTCCTCTTCCCTCTACTGATTACATCTTGTTCATTGTTTTATTCCCATACTACTCAATCCATGATTAATGAACTCAATAGTATTATAGTACCCCTTCTGATAACAATCAGACAGGAAGAAACCTGACACTCCAGCTTTTCTCTGATCTCATCTCTCAAGTCATAGTCTGGTTATAGTCCACCTTTTAAAAACTCCCCAGATAGGGTAGGGGTATGCTTTCTGACAGCCCCTCTCCTTTGTACTTCCAGTGTTCATCGGCTTTTCTCTCAGAATCTTCCTTAGCAGTTCCTCTCTTAATAGTGAAACAGGCAACAGATTGAGAGCAAGGGATCTGGTTCATATCCCTGCCTTACTAGTTATGTACAGCTGTGCAACTTTGGGCAAGTCACATAATCTGTCTCTTTACACTCCTCATCTATAAAATGGGCATAATCAAAGTTCCCCATCTTAAAGAGTTGTTGTAATCCATGAACATGGTTAAGCATCTGGGTACATGTTTGCTGCTCTGGTTATGAATTAGGATGTCAATGGTTTGTGGCCGTAAGATATATATGTATTTCCACATTTAACCAAATGATAAAACTATTTCATTTATTCACTCCCATCCCTTTCTATTCACCTTACCCTGCTTTGTTTTCTTTTGTTTCCCTCCACAGAATATTGTTCCATGAGGGTAAAAGCTTTGTTTTGTTCATTGCTGAAAGCCACAGTACCCACAGTAGTATTGTTCACATTAGGCCCTCAGGAAACACTTGTTGAATGAATTGTGCAAAGTGTCAAAGCAAAAATACACCAAAAGTTTCATTATAATAAAAAGTATAGATAAATCTTCCTTTAATGGCTTCCAATCTTATATTTAAAGATACCATATGCCATAATAAAAACATAGAAAAATTTATTAAAATTTAAAGGCAAAAACATAATTTCAAAAGATTTAGACCTATGTCAGGCGTGATAATGGATGCTTTCTTGAAATTCAAAATCAGATCCAAGAGTATCACCTTCAGAATGTTCTAGTGGATTAGATTTACTTGTATTTGTCTTGGATGAAACAGTCACTATTCTACTTTCTTTCTTGACAGAAATGTATTTTTTCAAAGACTCACTTTTAATTGGTTCATTAACCAAAGAACTAGTTTCCCTGATTCCTTTGCTTTTCCGGTTTATAGAAGAGTCAGAGTAGGAATGCAGATCTTTTCCAAGTTGTTTCTTAGCAGAGTGTTTTTTGGTATATTCACCTGTTTTGGTCATTTTCTCTGAAGATGATTTGCTCTTTCTGGAGAACTCCTCTTCTTTTCTTTGACTTCCAGTACCAGAAATCACATCTGCTAAAGGAGAACATGTTCTAGCAATGATACCTTCGAAAGGCTCCTGTTGCTGCTCGGTGGCTGGGACTCCCAGGCTGTCTCTGGAAGTTACTAAGGCCTCCTGAGTAGAAACTGGTACAGGGAAGGAGTCGAGAGACAAAGGAATTCTAGCATCACCTGTAATTTTCTGAAACTAGAGGGAAAAAGAAAACAAAAATTCAGTGATGAACAAAGCCAATCATCAAAAAGTAGAGTTCAAAACTTAAGTGTTACTTTGTAATCTTACTGAGAAGATTTTAGAGTCATTTTTTTCCCTAATTATATCTTGCCAAGTGATTCCCAACTTAGCTATATCCAGGGCTAGGTCCAGCGCATTTTCAGATTTTTGTGTTTTGTGTAATTATTACCCATTTCCCTCTACCTTATTTAAAAAAATACAACTCTATTCCCTAAAAAAATTAATTTATTTTCTACCCTCCATGAACATGTAAGCAGTATCCAACTTGCAACTAGCCTGAGTTCTCAAGCTGTCAGTTGCTGAGACCAGTCCGAGATTGGTTGAGATGGGGATGGAGGATCCCAGTAAGGCCAGGGGAAAAGCAGCAGGGGACTCCTGCAGCAGACAGGTTTCCCCTCCCATTCCCATACCAGGTGATTGCCTGTCATATGCACTGCCTTTTAATTATGTCTGGATTACTTATTTTAAAATATTATCTGTATCAGTACTTGTACCTTCATTAGTGTTCCTTCATTGTAAGCTGACTGCATACAAATAGAAACCTAGATGAAATATGAATAGAATAGACATTTATAAAATTTAAAATATTTTTTCTAATCTTTCATTCTTTCACTGAGGATAGTCTGCTTTAAATTATAAATTTTCAAAAGAACTTCTAGTTTTCTTATTCACAACCATACAGTATCATGAAATGGGCACAAACTTACTAAGTTCAGACTTGCAAAGGATCCCAAAGAGGCTTCTAGCCACCAAACATGTGAACAGATCATTATTATTTTCTCTGACTTAATAATTCCCTTTTTGCTAATCATTCTTAGAATCATTAAGTTCTATGCTGTTCACTTACTTGGATATTTTCAATTTTTCCTAGGGCATTCTGCTTTGGTTCTGGTTTTTCTTCTTCAAGGGCCTTCTTTTCTTCTTTAGGTAGACTGCTAACAGTAGAATTCATCTGGGGATGACCCAGTAAGTGAAAATCTGACTGATCTATACCAGCCATTGTGGCAAGCTGCCCCAGCCTGGTCAAGAGAAGGAAAGGAAAAAAAGGCAAGAGTTAGTATAATCACATAAGAACAGCTTAGATTTTCCCAAACCTACAATCATAAACTACTTTTAAAATCTTAAAAACCAATATCCTACTCTAGACCACAATCTCCATCCTTCTCAATTTCTCAGATCTTCCCATATTCTTGCTCTGGGACCACATCAGATCATCTAATCCTTTAAGAATTCCTTCTTCCTCCCAACAATGGAGTAAATACCACTTGACTTTATTTCCTTACATATTAACTCTCCATTTTGAACTGTTTCACTAGAAGCTTCAACTTCTGCCACATACCTAATGCCTCTCACCTCCATCCCACACATCTTTACCACCTCTCCTATAGTTTCCAAGAATACGTTTGCTCCCTCCTTCCCACACCAACTCATTCACCTATAAAACATCACTCCATCAATTATCTATTTCAACTCTCTCTTTTGGCATCTTCTTTCAGCAAAGTCATTCCAGTTGACTACCACTGACCACTGATCTATATCAATCCTGCAGATTAATAAAAATTTTAATGTCCAGTACAAAAATAATTTTAATTCCAACCTATTTAACAAGCAAAATGAATAAAAGGTAGAAAAATTCCTATATGTTCCTGAATATTTTCAATCAAAACTACATTAAATTTAATCTTTACCAAGAATTATACCTACCAAGTACTCTATCTATAGATTACTTTTTTTTAGAGCTGGGGTCTCCTCCCTATGTTGCCCAGACTAGCCTTTAACTCCCCAAGCAGGCCTCCCACCTCAGCCCCCTGAGTAGCTGGGACTACAGATGCTAGTCACCACGCCTGGCTATAGGTTACTCTTTTATAATGAGCTCTCTACCAAGGCAAGTTTGCTATTTTGCATTCCTTTTAAAAATTAATTCCCCATTGAAAAAAATCAAATGCATTACTTACAATCACACACTAAGTGTGACTTAAGGAAGCCATAAAAATTGTTCAAATTCCTCAGCAAACTACCATTAAAATCACAGAGGGAAGAATGCCAAAAAGAGAAATGAACTAACCCAGCATCCTTAAGGAGATCCAAGAAAGCATGAAACTTCTGAAAAGAATTCTCAATGCTGCCCAAAACACCTTCATCATCCAGGATCATGCCTGTCAATGACTGTGCATGAAGGGCTTCAGACAAAGAGAAATTTATATTTCTTAACTGGGCATTTTCATGTTCCAGCTATAAAAGAAGATTGAAAACATTTGACATGATTTTCTCTCCTTATCTTCAAAAGAAAATAGTTTTTATGTAACAAAACTAAAACATTCAAAAACACAATTTTTAATTAATCTAACTCTACAGTAAAGTCACATAACAATCAAAACCCAGAGACATTTGACAAAAAATTTCCTACACAACACTTAGGTAGTGTATAAACATTATTTCATTAATGATCTTTCAAAAAGATCACATTTCTAACTGGTTAAATTCATACTGGATCATTCTATATTAAAAAATTAGCTATTTAAGGTTTCTCTTAAATTAGAAAATGAAATATAGAGTCTGATTTGAGCAAAGCATATTACACTTCTGCTAACCGTTAAGGATTGATTTTCACCAGCAAAATACTTGATGTATAGGTTTAGAAGTCCTAAATCATATCCAATTTGTTACCAGTAAAATTAGCAATATTCCCGCCTTAGCTACTTGCAAATATTTGCTCTCCTGCACTCTCCTCCCCTTTATCATCTATTTATCTAATACCACACATAAGCCCAACTCTAGTATTTCTCGGAAAGGTCATTTTGTTCCTGATGTACCTTTTGCCTTATACAATCAGGTGCTCAACATTTATCAAATGAGTAAATGTCTTCCAATCCAATACATAAACTTTGAAAAATTCCTCCTTAAACTCACTTTGTAATGATAAATTATATTTATATAGAACTTTCTACCTATGTCCAGTATTTATGTACATTAGCCTAATTTAATCCTCATGGTATAGATTTTTATCTTTCATTGCATTCTTAGCAGTTTTCCATTACTCTACACTTATTTCAATTATTCACTTTCCTACTTCCCTGTCAGTAGTCTCATCACCATATTTTATATAATTGGATATACAATATAAACCTAATGAATGCATTCTTGAATTGAAGCATCATGAACAGAAAATAAGTGCCAGTCAGATAAAAGAACAAAAAAACCCAACAAACTACAATTTTTACATTTTTAAAAACATGCTTTTTGGAATACAGATCACACGATCACTAAATGTAAGTAAATACAGAGGTTAACACAGTGCAACCAACTTGCAATACATTATATTTTCTCACTTTAAAGTTTATAAGGAATATGTTTGAGTATGGCTTAAAATCAAACCAAAAACCAATACTCTCAAAACATAACAAAGCTTTTATTTACCTCACTGACTCGTTTATCAGCCTTAAGCCTTATCACTCTTTCCTCCTTTAACTGCTTTAGGCACTCTTCCAGTTTTTCCTAGTATGAAATAATAAAGTATATATTATAACTAATTCACAATATGATCCCCAAAGCTCTTCAGCTATAAATCTCACCAAGTGAGATCTAGGGGTAGAGCCAGAAGTGAACTCAGATATCGGGATTATAGTCTACTACTTGCATAATACCTCATACCATGCTAGTGAAATTCATAATTAAAAACATACCAAATTAGCACATTATAGATTTATTTTAAATCCCACTCTTTCCAAAATAGGTTTGTGACAGCTCACCTTAAAAGGAATATACATGTAATTATGGAGCCAGAAATTAAAAATTAAGGCCATGAAAAGAAAATTCTATTCTTATTTGTGGGTCCCTTATAATAGGAAGCCCTAGTAACATACTTAACATACCTGAATTACGTAGTTGCAAGTTAAAATGCAATTTTTTTAAAAAAGCAAACACTTTTAAAGCACTTTATTATGTCCCACGGCATTTGTAGGTATTAACTAATTTAATCATCAAAACTCTACAAGGAAAATATGATTATTAACTCCATGTTATTTTACAGATGAGAAAACTAAGGCAGAGAGAAGTAGAGTAGCACACCAAGATCACATCATTAGTTAAGTAGTAGAGCCAAGCTTTGAACTCAGGAAGCTAGGTGCCATTCTCAGTCACAGAGGTGGTAAACTTCCCACTCACCAAGGTCAGTAAAATAGAATGGGCAGAGTGGAGTGAGCTTCAGTAATAGCAGTGTGGACAATGGGACCAGGAGAAATTTCACAGACATGGCATGGAGGACAGAGGATCAGAAACACTGAGGGAGGAAACAGGTGCCAGAAAGAATTGTCACCAGCCTTCCCCACACACTGATCATGATCAAGGAGCAGGGTGGAGACATCATGCAGGACCAGCCACGCCTTTTCCAAGGTCCCCAGGCTCCCTGGGCACCTCATGGTGAAGGAGGATAATGATGAGGAGTTCCAGGGGCTACCTAAGCACACAGAAGCTATGAAGGAAAAACAAAAGAGGCTGGGGCATCTGGCATCCTCTTACTGGACAAGTGGAGCTCCAAAGTTTCCTTTCTCATTCTAGGAAAGGCTCCAAGACTCTGAGGTCCCAAGAGCAATTACAGTTCTAACCCTTCCTTAGGAGGTTAAGAATGCTAACCCACAATGGAATGTCAGGGTCTGTTGTCTGTCTGGTTTATCACTTGATCTCTACGCTGGCAGACACTGCCTTGACCACGGCCAGGGATCAACAATTTACTGAATTCACGAATGGCCTGTTTTTCAAAGATCTTTAAAAATGAATTCTATTTCCAACCAGGACGAAGGCCTGGGACAACACATCTATCAAATTAGGATGGCTAAGCAAGGGAAGGAGAGTGAAAATATTTCTTCTTTTCCCTTTTTTTGAAAGTGAAGTAAAACTGTTTTGAAATTCTTTACTGTGAAATCCAGGCAACTAGCCATAAGCAATCTTCCAGTTTTAATAAAACCAGGAATGGACTAAAGACTGGGCCATCACCCATTCCACCTAATTTGCTTGGGGAGCCAGAATTAATACATTATTCAACCTCTAGGTTCATGAACAAAATAAATCATTGTTATTGTTTTAAGCTACGGTTTGGGGTAGTTTCTTACGTAGCAGTAAATAGAACACCTATACTTACTAAAACAGCAAGATAGACTCATGTATTTTAAAGGCTTTTCATCACTCACTTAAAGAGTTTCAACTTAAAGTTCAGTTTAACCCTGGTGTGTATATACATGTATTGAGGGAGGAACTCTATAATATACAGACATCAGGAGATGCAACTGGTACAACTTTCTGGAGTAATCTTTAGTAAACACCACCAATTTTATGTCTCGGAATTTAGCCTAAGGAAATCATCAAAGATGTGGGCAAAGATTTATTTACTAACATAATGTCACAGAATCGTTTACAATTAAACCCTAGAAGTAAGCTAAAAGCCTCCAAATTGTGATTGCTTTAAATAAAAATAGCATATCCATATGATGCAATGCTCTATGAAGCCACTAAAAAATGGTAAGTGTCTCAGGAGCTGTATATTCTAACTTTTTCTGTACATTTTTCTTGGGAGATGGTCCATAGCTAAATAAGATTCTCTGATGTGGAAAAGTATTCAATGACATGACAAAATATTTTTATACCTTTTTGAGACAAAAGGGCGGATTATAAAACATCCAAGTATGTGTACATGCAGAACTGGTTTTTACTTCCCTCAATATGTTTTTCACTGTTTTCAAAAAGTTCCTCAATGGGCATGCATTTTTATACTGTTTGAAAAATTAGTAAATGCATTAGTAACTTCAAATTCTTTAATGTTTCATTTTAGTTAAAGCCAACCAAGTTTCTATGAGAAAAAGAAAAAAGAAATTGCAAAATTCCTTTACTTTTTATTTATATGGTTTTACTATTTGAAACTGATATCTGAGAAATTCTAAACAAACATGCAAACAAACAAAAGAACCTCATCACAATTGGAGAAAGGAGACTAAAATACTCCATTCTTGATTATTTCTAAATAGCACATCAAAGTACAATTACATGAAATAGTTTCTCCCTCTAGTGGAGAAAATTGGAACATAATGTTACATTTTTATAAAAAAGTATCCTCTCCCCCATTACTACTTTAAGGAGCATGAATTACTCCTTAAAGGAATAAGGAACCAAATAAGTAGAAAATAAAATCACTCAATATTCTACTACTTAAATAAAACTAACAATAACATTTTAGAGTAATTTTCCTTCCTGACATCTGTTCCCCCTCCTCCCTTCTATACACTGGCAAGTTGATTTTTTCTGGAACATAGCTATACATATTCCTATATACACTGATTTTCTGTATATCAAATTTTATCCCGCACGGTTGGCCCTTGAACAACACAAGCTTGAATTGCAAGGGCCCACTTATATGTGCATTTTTTTCAACCAAACGCAGATCAAAAACACAATATTCATGGGATGCAAAGCCTGCATTTACGGAAGGCTGACTTTTCATATAAGTGGGTTCCACAGGGCCAACTGTGGATTTTGGTATACATGACAATCCTGGAACCAATCCCCCGTGTGTATTGAGGCATGACTGTGTATCAAATTTGATGTTCAACTTTTTTCCATTTAACATTGAATCAATCGTTTTTCAGATGATCAGAGGATTAATAACTTTCACTTTTTCAGTGGGTTACAAAATATTCCACTAAACCAGTTTATTGGTTCACTTAATGTCCCTTTATAGCTAAACATTTAGTTTCCAACTTTTCCATCTTATAAGGTAAAATAACCAGATAAAATAACCATTTTTGGCCAGGTGCAGTGGCTCACGCCTGTAATCCTAGCACTCTGGGAGGCCAAGGCAGGTGGACAGTTTGAGCTCAGGAGTTCAAGACCAGCCTGAGCAAGAGTGAGACCCTGCCTCTACTAAAAAAAAATATAAAGAAATTAGCTTGCAACTAAAAATATATATAGAAAAAATTAGCCAGGCACGGTGGCACATGCCTTGTAGTCCCAGCTACTTGGGAGGCTGAGGCAGTTAGGATCGCTTGAGCCCAGGAGTTTGAGATTGCTGTGAGCTAGGCTGATGCCACAGCACTCTTAGCCTGGGCAACAGAGTGAGACACTGTCTCAAAAAAATAAATAAATAAATAACCACTTTTATGTATGAAGGTTTTCTTCCTTTGTATTTAGAATAATTTTCTTGCAAGAAATTGATAAAAAAGGAATTTTTAACATTCTGTGATACCTACATCCAAATGACTTTCTAAAAGATTTCTACTGCTATCAGCAATGGAGGAGTCAATCACTTGGATGTATCACCTCTACTGTAACTGTCAGTTTACTACTTAAGGCACAGATATTGAGGGAAGGAAGTGTATTTTATCTAACCATTAGCTGTAAAACCTTGGGCAAGTTCAATGACTCTAGGCCTCAATTTCCTCAACTGCAAAATGAAGATAAATTCATATATCACAGAGTTCTTGTAAGGAATAAATGAATCAACACACATAAAACTGAGAAGACTGTTTGGTATACAGAATATGTTCAATTAATGCAAAATGAATGAACATATAAATGCAATTAGTAGAGAAGAGCTTATAATGAAAGTTAATAGTCTCCTCTCCACTTACACATCCAACTTCCTAGAGGCAGTTATTTCTTTAAGCAGGTGTTTAAGTGTAAAATATGATGTACATATTGAAAAGTTCACAGAACACAATTATCAGGGAATACTCATGTAGCCACTACCGAAGTCTGCAAGTAATACAAGTTATCGTCCCTGAAATCCCCTATATCCTCTCCCCATGACAAGCTCCTCTCCTTCTCCCAGAGTTAGAAGACACCATCCTCATTTTCCCGATGAACATTCTTTTATATACACATATCCCTAACAATATAGTTTAGTTTTGCCACTTCTAACTTTAGGTAAAAGGAATCATAGTGCATATAGTCTTTTGTATCTTATTTCTTTCATTCACCATTGTTCTTAAAATTCATCTGTTGTTGCCTGTAGCTCTAGCTCATTCAATTTTATTGCTTTTATAGTTTTCCCTCTGTACAAATACCCACAATTTAATTTTTAACGGACATCTGGGTTATCTTCAGGTTGGGCTATTACAAATAGTGCACATGGATCCTGCTGCACCAGTTTTTCTAGTGCATATACCCTGGGGCACTTTTTGGGCCAACAGGTTTTTATTGCTACATACCTTCAATTGATATAATACTCAATGCTTTCTAAGGTAGTCATGCTGACTTATACTCCAGTATAAGTGGGTGAGAGATTCCTATTACACTCCAGGTCTACAATACCTATTACTATTAGACTTTATTTTTGCCAAATCTGATAGGAGTGTAGTGGCATCCCTTACTGGTTTTAATTAATTTTTCTCTGATTACCTATACAATTGAAAACTCTCCCATATTTATTGGCAACTTGGATTTCTTTTTTAATTTAGCCATTTAATTTAGCCATTCTTATTTTTAATTCTTCTCTATTTCTAAATAACATAGTTATGTGGCTATTACATGACTGAATTTTAGACATTATAAACTTACTGCTTTACTAAATAATAGTTCATTCACATACTTTCTTATGCCCACTCCTCTCAATACAGTTGTTTTACCATTAGTTTTTCCATTGGTCATGATCCCCTCAACTTCTAACGATATACAATACTTTAAAAATCTAAATTGTTTATGAACTGTACCTCTCTCAGCATCCTGCTTTATAAAATAACAACATACATGATTTTGTTTTGTTCCTCTTTCCAGCTACTTGTCCACCTTCCAAACTTAGCTTTTACACTGTGAAAGTTATTATTTATATTCTATTCAATGTGCAGAGATAAGCTGTCTGTTTTTTGAGAGATAGTATTGAGTTCAAGAGAACAGGCACCCTGATCCAACCCTACAATAACAGATACAGTTTGGGCAAATTTCTTCCCCGTCTTGACTTCCTTTTCTGAAAAGTGGGAATGATAATTCACACCCACCACATAAGGTTATTCTGAGGATTAAATGAATTAATATATGCAAAACAGGACAGTGCTTAACACATACTGAGTCCAACATAAGTTAGTTATTATTGCTATTATATGTAAATTGATAATAAAAGCTAAAAATCAAGACAGTACTTCCATTGTTATAATCAGGTTCGTACTGTGTACTGCTAAGTTATACTGTGTCTCTGTGTACATACAGATTACACCATCTTTTACAGTTTCAGGGCCACAGCCCTTGAGTAGGGTGAACACGTATCTCAAGTTGCCCCGATTATTCGAGTTTGCACCCCTTGTCCTGATGTTCATGTGACTAACACCTCCTTACCCTACTAATTCTGCTTTGTTCAATGAATTAGATAGTTATCTACCACTGTGCCACTGAAAAGGGGGGCAAGTTCAAGTGGATTCCTCACTTTTGTACACCAGTGGCAGCTCAGAAATCTGCCACAGTTTAATTTGCTTTATGTTTGTGCCAACAGAGCTTTCTTCCCCTCTGGAGATTGAGTCCCTTCCCTCCCTCTCTTTCTCACTCCTCTCTCTTCTCCCCTTACTTCTATCAGTACCTAATACCCAGTAATATGCCTCCAGGTTTTTTAAAGCTCTCAATCACAGAATTAATGCAAGCCTCTCAAATCTAGATGGGTTGCTCTCTGTATTGAATCCACTGATCCCCAAATATCCTATTATCTTCCTTCTTGGTTTATTCCCTCATTTTGCAGGATTCCATTTTCAAATAACAAGAAAAGTTGTAGCATAGGTGGTAAACTTTCTAATTTATGTACAAAATATACTATTCAGCCCCCACTTATGACTGACTGACTAGATGTGAAACCCTAGATTGAAATTTATTTGCCTTTAAAACTTTGAAGGTTATCTTTCTAATGCCTTCCAGGACCCATGGTAGCTAATGAGAAGTATAATAAAGTCTGATTTTTATTCTTTTTTAGGTGGCCAGTATTTTTCTCTCTGGAATTTATCTCTTTTCTCATCCTGAAATTTCACCATGAAGAGTATCTATTTATATGCGTCTATTTTCATTCATCTTTGTTAATACCTCGGTAGCGCTTTTCAGTTTGAGGTCTGATGTTTACATTCAGCTAAGGGAAATTATTATTATTATTTTTTTTGATAATTTCTTTCTATCCATTTTTTTTTTTCTGTCTTCTCTGAGATTTCTTCTAGTAACATGTTGGACTTCCTAGATGCAGCTTCTCTACCGTATCATTTCTGTCATATTTTCCATTTCTTTCTGTTCTATCTACTGAGAAATTTCCTTAATTCCTACTGAATTTATTCTACAATCATATTTTAATTTCCAAGAGATCATTTCTGCTTTCTGATAATTCCTTTTTAAACATCCTGTTCTTATTTTACAGACACTGTATCTTTTTAAACCTAAGGATGCTAAGTAGGGTTTTTTCTTAGAGTATTTTTGTTCTCTTAATTACCTGTGGTCCTACGAGGACCTATTTTTAATCTTTTTTTCTTTTTCCTTGTCATGTTGTGAGTTTTACTCAAATATCAAGTAAACCATGGTTATTTTCTATTTAAGAATAAGACAGCAGAAGCTCAGTGGAAGCCGATGACTGGCTTCTCTTATGCATGAAGAAGTGGGTAGCCAGTTACAGCAGGATATCCCCAACTCCCTTTTCTAGGAGGCAAAATCCACAGTAGCTACCCTAATTCTCCCCTGATAGTTTACTGCTTTTCAAAGTCAAATTATGTCATTCCAGGATGGTAAAGGGGAGGCTAGGAGTCAACTCCTCCATATAAAAACTGTCAATAAGTTCCCTCTACTTTAGTCACATTTCTAATTCCCACCCTCTCTCCTACAGGCACATTTGAACATGGAGCTGTTTCTGCAGGGAGGATTAGATTTGCTTTGAGCTATACGCTGCCCTGTTCATATTTTAAGTGATGCTGCCCTGTTCATATTTTAAGTGATGGTTTTCTTTTGTTCTATTAATTCGGTTTCATATTCTTCCACTTGTCTTCTGTATTTCAAAATATGTTGAAATCTCTTCTGTTTTCTTGATTATTATGGGTTTATATATTTAAAATTTTTTGATACCATCCTTTTATGGGGTTCTCAAAATGGAGAAGAGCTGAGAATGTTCCCAGCGTATCCTGAATCAGAAATTTCTTAGTTACAGTTCCTAACCTTCTTGGTCTTCCCCAACGGCTACCATCACTTTTAGAAATATAATCTCCTAGTCCCCTGGTGAAAGAAATGAATACAACACGTTTAAAATGACAATGAATGCAGATTAGATGATCTAGCATTTTGTCTTTACTCTGCAACTTAGTAATAAACCACTTAGGTGCTATAAACTTTAAGTGCTCATTTAGAAGATGAAAGGGGTAATTCTACATGATCTATAGATTCCTCCCTAACATTTTATAATATTGTAAGTACTTATCTTAAAATTTTGCTACATAAATATCATTAATTTTAATTAAAAAATTAAAATCTGGCTTTCTTTTTTGAAAATCAGATAGTGATATCCACAGTCATATAAAAATAAGCTAACTGCCGTTCCACCATGTGACCACACGGCAAGAAGATGCCATCTGTGAACCAGAAAGCAGGCCCTCACCGGACTCCAATTCTGCCAGAACCTTGATCTTAGATTCTCCTGTCTCCAGAACTATGAGAAATAAGTTTATGTTCTTTACAAGCCCCCTCACTTAAAAAAAAGAAAGGAGATAACTATTGCTATATTTATAAGTTTCATACTAAAAGAAAGATGTATTTTTAAAAATTAAATGTGGATTTTGTAGTACATACAAAAAAGACAAGGCCTCCCAAAATGGTGTTTCCCTTACTACAATTTATCATCTATGCATTAAAGTTGAAATAAAATAAAATACAGTATTTTTGAGGTGCAAAACTTGTTATAAAAATAGATTTTTCTTTTCTGTGCATACAGAGAAGTACAGAATGACTTTAGATGTCAGGCTCATTAAGCAATATAATGAAGCTTCTTAAAATTTTTTCTTTTATGAAAGGAGAATATCAATATCAAAACTTTTTTTCAACTATCCTTTGACTAAAAACAAAATTATATCTTCCTCTTATAAAAAGGAATTGAAGCTGGGTGTAATGATGAACACCTGAAGTCATCACAGCTACATGGGAGGCTGAAGTGGGAGGATTGCTGAGCCCAGGAGTTCCAGACCAGCCTGGGCAACAGCATGACCTTGTCTCTAAAAAACCAATTCATAAATATATATATATGAATATGTATATATAAAAATAATTTTTAAAAAAGAGAGTTCAGCTAGAATCAATTTCCTGATCTGTAATATAAGAGCCCTGAATCAGATGACTACCTTCATTTACTACTCAATTTCTTTGAGTGTTTCTTAAGATAATTAAGGCTGTCCCTAAATCTAATATTTTATGATTCTAAAAAAATGAAAATATACTACTGTTGACATGTTTTGATTTTTACTGCTTAGGGTTCAAATGTCCTCCTTTCACCTTGTTCTAAGACAAGGAACCATTCAAGGGGATACAAGACGGAAGGGAGGGGAAAACAGAATCCCCATGCAAGCTGTCCAGCATTGATTCATAATCAATCCACTGTCAAATATGAAATACAGTTTGAAATAATCCTCTCCATATCTTTAAAGTGACAGCTTTGTACCTGTAATGCTTCTTGTTTTAAACTGGTTTTCTCAGGCACTTCATGAATACTCTCTGAAGAATCATCAACCTCTTCAATTTCTGAGGATGAAGGACTCTCTACTGTCACAGTTACAGGAAAACCTGGTTGCTTAAACAGGACAAGATTGTATAAGTAATAATATAAACAAAATACCAAATATTAAAGAAATCTAATCGAAGTGATCTTTCTGAAGTATTAAGTCACTGTCTATCAATGTCTTTCAGTACTCCTTAGCCTAAAACAATAACAAAGTAAAAAGACACTTATTCTTGCTATGTTAATATATAGAATTCTGTCATACACGGTTATGATTAATATTTGTAATTGCTCATGTTATTTTATTAAATTTCTTTCACATAAGCCAAGTGAGGAGTGAGGCTAAACATTTTTTCTCCGATCAACTTTACACTGCAGATGAGAAATTTATTCTCCACCATCAGATACAAAGAATCTAGAAGAAAGTATAATTTTTAAGAGGAAAATAAGAATTAGAAGAATAATTAAAAAGTTAATATAGCCAAACTGTGAACAATAAAAACTAGAATGGTTTTTTAATAAATCATATACATATACACACATACAACTAAAACTTACACATCAAAAACCTCATCTTTTCTTTACCCTGAAGCCAAAACAAGTGCATTAACAATACAATTCTGTCAAGTTTCACTGCCAATGGAATGTTGTTCGATATGTTTCCAAACATTTAAAAATTGATCTGGTCACAATCCCATAAAAAGTCTACTGATCAAAAATAAGAGTGCTGGAATTACATAACTGCACAGAAGACAGTCACTAGGATATAATTTCTACCACAAGCAGCAGGACATGCAAGGGGCAGTATGGACACACAGGGTGCTCCTCTCTAATCTCAGCAGTGCGATCCTTCATAGAGAAATCACAGTCTCCCAGGACAACTGGGAAGGAGAACCTGATACTCTGACAGAATTTGCTTGCTCCAACACTGTGAGGTAGTATGACAGGAAACGTGTGTGATCCTGGTGAAGGAGGAAGAAAAGCTCTGAAAAAGCAGAGGCTTTGGGATTGGTTGCTTTGTTTTGGCTTAGAATCTGGAATATATATATGTGTGTGTGTATATGTGTGAGTGTGTATCTCCCCCAAAAAACATTTCTTCAAAATTTTTAAGAACATTCTTGACTATGATAGCTCCATGTGTCGGGTCAGAAATAGTAGTCAAATTTGTTTTACTGGGCAATAGCTGATTCGTGGAAGAAATGGCTTCCCTTCTTTCTACAGATGAAACCACAAGGCCCCCATTGTGTGACATACCCACAAAACTGTACCATAGTAAAGGGAGAGCAACCTGGAAATTTTTAAATGGATTTACTTCAGGGAAGAAAATGTTTTCTATAACGCTTTGTTCAGTTTTAAAAGCACTGAGAATGATCTTCACCTCTTTCCCACTCCAACCCCCTACATATACATATGATAACTACATACCTGCAACTGATTATGTATATCACGAGTTTTGATTAATGGAAAGCCCCTAAAAAGATACCAACAAATTAAGTTATATTTTGATGTAAACACAACACCAATTAACACCAGGTAATAACACTTATTAGTATACTATACATAAAGAACTGTGTATGGAAATAAATAACATTAAAATAACAATCTGGAAGGCTATGCTATGGAGAAAATTGAACAGAATTTAGCAGAATGTCTTTGTGATAACTCTCTGATCTTCCAAGAGACACATTCAGTTCCCCTGTTCAGGATACTTATGATTTCCAGTCTAACTTCTTTAACTGGTGATATTAATTTTTCTCTAATTTACAACTCCTTATAACCAGGATAAACTTGAGATTAGTAAGTGTCTCAAGAAGAAGATATGAAACCACAAAGTTATAAAAGTAAAGCATAAAGATTATAATTTATCCAATAATAGTTCACATCACCATTTGTGAAAAATTGCCTAATGAAGATTATACACATTGATTTAATGTGAGCAATTGAACAGATATTTTATATAGTACCTATTTCCAAGTGCTATTTAAAATCAATTCTCTTTGCTTTCTTAAGCAATTGTTAATCCCCAATTTCTTGAATACTACCAGGTCGTTCATTTGAAAATAATCTACAGTAATCTAATTCACTTAACAAGCCTAAAATTATAATATAACAATTTTAAAAGACTTTTTTGATAAAAATTACTATGAACAGCCATTCCCTGGGTAATTGGCTAAAACTAGCTAAATCTAGTTTGATTCTCTAAATATGATTCACTAAAATGAGAATTAGGCCAGCTGACTGAGTTAGATTAAGTCTAATCCATGCTTCTCATCCATTTTGCGCTAAAGTATTAACTGTTTAAAATGCCCCTTTCCCCATTCCTACATATCCAAATTCCTACTTCTGTGCTGTAAGGCTTGGTTTAACTATATATGCTTTAAATGAAACCTTTCTCACCTGCACAATTGGAGATCATTTCAGTTTCCTCTGGATTCCCACAGGGCTACAACCTGCTATGGCACTTAAGAAATAACTTGAAACCCCTAATTATAATTATTTTTTGCTTTTCTTCCTTAAAGGACTCATGAGGCAGAAGCCATGTATGAGTCATTTTTCCCCCTACAGAAACAACCAAGAGAATTCCCACATTACAGAAGCTCCAAAATAAAGCATTCTGAATGACTAAAAAATACCTGTTCCTTTTTGCACGTTCTGCAGTACGCCACGGCAAGAAACCAGACACACCAGGTGGTAGAGGTGCAGGAGCATAGTGTTCTTTACCAAGGGAATGTTTTCTTCCATTACTTACAGGTTTCTTTGCAGCAAACCCTATGTTTGAGAAAGTGTTAAAAAGAAAGAATAAAGATGCACTTAAAAGTCTACAGATTGATTATCATGTGTGCATACTCTTAAAAGAATACTAATGGGCACCTGACAATACCAAGGCCATTAAAAACACGGTCAATTTATAAAAATCTTTTAAAATAGGCCAGCAATGTTTTAAAAATATAAGTTCTCTAGAGTAACAAGTTATCATTTTAACTAAAATATAGTTTGAATATATGAGACACGTAGAGCACGCAAAAGTAAATAAAAGATAGATCTCAAATTATGAAAGATTAAACATGACACATTTCATTATGCATCATGCAGAAATATTCACTTTATTGAATCTCAGAACATCTTTCGCATTTCCGAATCTCAAGCACAGATAAACATAGATACACCCATGACCCCTGCCAAACAGAACCCTCTGAATTAGACTAAAATTTCAATTTTAGATTAATTTTACCATATAAAACCTATCAAAGTTATAAGACTGAAGGTTGCTGAGTGATATGTGAGTCAATGTTACCCTTCTGTAAGTCTGTTGATCTTCAGTGCTCATTTAGTTTTATAGCAAATATAAAAGAAACAAATAAAACCTAGTGGATAAAAGAATGAAATGTAGAGACTTCTCTTGTATTTCAATATCAAAGAGTTAAGTATCTTTATAGAAGATATTTGGTAGCAAAAGCTACACATACATATTAATACTTTATTCAGAACAAATCATATATTAAAATTCACATTTAAATATTTGTCTCTAACATTCCTGAAGAAAAAAAATAGGTTTATTAAAATGGTTATATTTATCCTTCTAACCTATTTTACTATACAAGATCTACTTTAGCACTAGTAGGATGGCATTTAAAATACAGTGCACGTGTTAATGCAGGACAAATATTTCATGTAGTATAACTTATTGATAATCATCACATGGTCCTGTGCAATTTCTTTGGACAAATGCCTCTTAAAATATAAAGAAGCACTGTTCATTTTGTATTATTTCATTTTTGTTTTTCAACTTAATTACCCTCAAAGCATGTTCCTGTGTATCGTTTGTATTGTGTGTATACCTTCTCCCAAACTTTCAGAAACTAATGCAAATATATTTTTAATTAAAATCCAAAGAATTTATACTTATAGTGTTAGATGAAAAAAATTCTAATAAAACTTCCTACCTTCTTTCTGCATACATAATTGCAATATGAATGTGACGCAATTTACATAAATTATTTAACCCCTATGTTCACTGAAATCTAATTATACAGCCAGATACTGATTTAGCTTACCTCTATGTCTCCAAATAACTGAGGCAAATCCAAAAAAAAAAGGCCCAAGAAATAAAATTATTCTTAAATAGCTCAGTGAGCTTATAAACTTTAGTCACATTTCTGTTTTCTTTAATCATGCTAAGTATAAAAAAATTTTGGTTTTTATTCTCATTCCATGCTCTCTTGTTATATAACCACCAGCTAGAAAAATTACATAATTTCTAAGATGTCTCATATATTATGTTATATTCTAAATTTTATAGCTTAACCAATTTTAAGTGTATAGGTCAGTGATACTAAGTCAAACAATAACATTTTCAGGTAGCACCCAAATAAAAAATTATTTGCTGCTAACTGTTTGATGATCTTAATGTATTTGGTACATAACTAAAGTTACCACAAACCTTTTTTTGGGAAACTGGCAGATTATAAACTTGAAAAATTTATTTTGTTTCCTCTATATTAATTCTTATGGCGTTATTGTTTCAAAATTCAAAGTTACTTATAAGAAAAGGTCAGTTTCACAATAGATTTGGCTTAATTTTATGATACTGTCATTCATTCTTAACATATAAAAAAGGCTATTTGTGACTAAAGATGTTACAGAAAATAAAAGTTAAGGACTCTTTAGAAACAATACAAAAATATCAGAACTAGATTATACCAAATTTACATATTCAGAGAACGTAAAATTTATGTCACCAGTTGTTAAAGAGTTTTATAATGAAGAATTTTCATTATACTTGGTCATGAAATCACAGACTTAACTTTAACATTCCAGACTATTACTTGGAAAATTAAATATACATTACAGCAAACATTTAGAAAATGCTTTTCTAAAATGTTCCATCTCAGGTCAATAAACCTGTCTGCAATATTGTTTTGTAAGCATTACGTATATTTTAAGATTTTTTTCATCACTGAAAGGTGTTTCCTGATTAAATAACTTTGGATAAGAATTTGCAAGGGAGGAAGAAGGAACAAGGGGAAAAAAATGGAACTAGGAAGAAATTTTGTTTCCTATATCATGAAATGATAATTCTTCATTAAAAAAAAAAAAAAAACACTTGGCCAGGTACAGGGGCTTACGCCTATAATCTTGGCACTTTGGGAGGCTGAGGTAGGAGGACTGCTTAAGGCCAGGAGTTCAAGATCAGCGTGGGCAATGTAGAGATCGTATCCACAAAAAAATTTTTCAAAAAAATTAGCCAGGAGTGGTGGTGTGCACTTACAGTCCCAGCTACTTGGGAGGCTGAGGCAGGAGGATTGCTTGAGCCCAGCAGTTTGAAGTTGCAGTGAGCTATGATGATGCCACTGCACTCTAGCCTGGGCAATAGAGTGATACCCTGTATAAAAAAAAAAAAAAAAAAAAAAAAGAAGACGACGAAGAAAAGAACAAGAAGAAAAGAAGAAACCATTCAAAAGCACTACTAAAACTGTCATCAAAATGCATCCCAAATTTCAACTGCAAAGTATCAGAAGTAATCATCAACCATGAAACATATCCAAAATGATGAATATTTTACAAAAAACAAACAATAAAGGCAGTTAATTAAAAAAATGGAAGTACTAGCATCCCTTTCCTAATGATTCCTTAATATTTCTATATTCCATAATTCTCAGAATTACTATCAAAACAATTTTAGTTCACATATTATGCATGCAGTCAATATTGGTTGCTATTGTTGATACTACACAATGAGAAGAGATTTTAATTTTAGCACACTGGGACACATTAAAAAAAAAAAAAGCCAAGACAGAAAGGGTTACCAATTCTAATAGTAGCTTTTCCTTTTCGACCACTTCCTAGAATTATAGTTTTCTTTTTCTGTCTAGCAATTTTCGATGGTTCCCTCACTGTTGGAGAAGTTATCCATTGGTACTAGAAGAGAGACAGTAAATATTCCATTTCAGTTACAGGTATTTATGAAAGTTTGGTCTTAACTAGAAATTATTAACATATCATGAGTTAATAACAGGTTTGCAATCAGCAGCTCTGGGACCCCAAATTAAAAAATCATACAATATTTTCAAAAACAGAAAAGCCATTTTATTTGACTAAAAACTTTAATTGAAGAAGGCAGGCCAGGCTCGGTGGCTCATGCCTGTCATCCTAGCACTCTGGGAGGCCGAGACGGGTGGATCGCTCAAGGTCAGGAGTTAGAAACCAGCCTGAGCAAGAGGGAGATCCTGTCTCTACCAAAAATAGAAAGAAATTAACTGGCCAACTAAAACTTTATAGAAAAAATTAGCTGGGCATGGTGGCGCATGCCTGTAGTCCCAGCTACTCGGGAGGCTGAGGCAGGAGGATCACTTGAGCCCAGGAGTTTGAGGTTGC
>CAUYRT010102973.1:0-30229 GCA_963574885.1 Lepilemur ruficaudatus | reverse complement strand
CTCGCAGCAACCTCAAACTCCTGGGCTCAAGCAATCCTCCTGCCTCAGCCTCCCGAGAAGCTGGGACTACAGGCATGTGCCACCATGCCTGGCTAATTTTTTCTATATATTTTTAGTTGGCCAATTAACTTCTTTCTATTTATAGTAGAGACGAGGTCTCGCTCAGGCTGGTTTCGAACTCCTGACCTTGAGCGATCCACCCTCCTCGCCCTCCCAGAGTGCTAGGATTACAGGCGTGAGCCACCCCGCCCAGCCTGACATCCAAACATTTAACAGTAATTTTTCCATCATAATGTTATTTACTTTTTCTAATTACTCAAGAAGCACATATATAACATCTTCATGGTAAATGACCCAGGAACTCAGAAATCTAAAAAAATAAAGCATGAGAGCTCTTCTTTGTGACTTATATGGATTTCTCTAGGATAAGTATTTAGAAATGAAATGGCTAGGTTGAAGGCTACGTTAATTTTATTTTGATATTGCCAAATTGCCCCTCAAAAAAGCTTGACCTACTTTTTTACCCACCAGCAGTGTGAGGGCAGGTATGTCAGAATACATGTGAGTATGTTCTTACCAATGATAGATTATGTTAATATTTTTAAGTTTTACCCAATTGATGAGAATGGTATCCTGCTTTAATTTGCATTTCCTTAATTACTAGTGAAATTAAACATTTTTCTTTGTGTATTTGTTTATCTTAATGATATTATAGTTTCTGAACTGAATTACTGTAGTATTTATTCAATTAGAAAGTGATTAGTGTGCATGTAGTTATGGGCTATAACAATACTGAGGCACCTGATTCACATTATTAATTTTATTACAGACCAAGTATATGTTGCCATGTGTATTTTATTGCCATTTTTCATGTATATAACAATTGGAATAGAATGTAGCATAGTTGTTAGAAGTATCTACTCCTATATCTCCAGTGTTAATCTCTAAAAAATCACATCTTGAATATATGTTTTATAATATCTTCCTGGGTGATTATTAAATTGAAAGGAATATCTAAATTTTTCTCTTTCTTTCTGAAATTATTTGGGTGAAAAAGGAATTAGTTTCATTTTAAAATTTTCATACGATTGATATTCAGAAACTAAGACTTTTATTTGGAGCAATAGGTGACAGTGTAATATGGTAGAAAAGAAACACAGATTTTTGAAAGAAAGAATGGGGTTCAAATCCAGCTCTATCACATAATAAAGCATTTTCTGTACCGACAGGATTGATGTGAGCATGAAATATAATAACATATGCAAACTACCTAGATTAGTGCCCTAATAATAAATGGTAGCTGCAGCTATTACAGTTGCCTCTTCTCTGTGCCTTTCCTAGTACTTTGATATCTTTATCATTATACCTGTCATATTGTATCATAAATATTTGTTTCTAGGTGTGACCCTTAAAGGGCTATGAGTTCCCTTAAGGCAAGAATATTGTGTCTTTATCTTTGTATTTCTCCTGCAAAGGTTGTAAACTGGCAACTGTAAAACTGGTTTGCCACCAGTTTGGGTCCCAGAGTGTTTTAAATTTGAACTGGTTGCCAGCATTTAAAAATAAGAAGGTTTCACATTTAAAGCGAAACAAAACAGCATTCCTGAATTCTAGCTTCTCTCGAAGAATCAGAAAATTCTGACGATGCTGAACCCCAGATTTTCCATAGCAGCAATCAGCTGATCTGGAGTAGCATCTGCCTCTTTGGATATGGCATTCTCTCCAATTTGCCATATCCTCTAACACCCCAGTATTGTTTCCTTAAAACTTAAGCTGAATGCCATTTGCCCATCAAATTTCACTCATTTATATTATGTGTCTGGCTGCTCTAGACATTTGCATTTGAGACTGCTACTGTAGTGACTATCAGAGAGTCTAGAACATAAGGAAGTGCTCAGTGTTTGTTGACTGGATGAATGAAAGAACCATAAATATATACAAGTATAGGAAGTTTAGGGCTGGACACAGTTTCACATACCTGTAGTCCCAGCTACTTGGGAGGCTAAGGCAGGAGGATCACTTGAGCCCAGAAGTGCGAACTATGATGATGCAACTGCTGGCAGAGGGAAACCCTGTCTCTGGGGGGGAAAACAAAAAAAAGGAAGAAAATTTATCAGACCTACTTTAAAATGTACAAGGTGATAAGGGTCTAGCTCTGCTTTAGCAACAACTATTCCCATCATTTTTTTCTTTTTCAATATACAGCATGAAGAATGAGTGGTAATGTTGAGGGTCAGAGAATGATGCTTTGAAATAACAGGCTTTTCTTATTTATTTATTACTGGCATAATGCAGTGAAACATGACAAAAAATAAGATATGATCAAATGCGCTTGCCATTTGTTTTGGAATGCATGACAATATCTATTCAGTTGGGCAAAAACATAAACAACACCCAACTGTGTTTGAAGACAAGGTATCTTTGATCAGAATCTCTGAAATGTCCCTTTGAGTTAGCTATCATTATAGTAAACTTTATTAATTTGTACCTGACAGTAATTTGGGATTTATGATTATTTAGTTGAACTAAAGCATGTCCCAAATCTATGAAGGAAGAGTTAGCCAAGTATGTGAACAGTGTGAGTAACATTTCTTAGGCAGGGAGAATGTGTGTGTGTATGTGTAATGATCTATAGAAAAAGAACAAACTTTCCTAGTTTTAGTTTTTAGGGAAGTATCGTGGTATAGTAAAAAGGAGAAAATGCCTCAGAAACCCATAGATTTCCTTTTGAATCCTTCTTTTGCTACTTACTTTAGAGAATTTGAACCCTTAATTTATTCTGTAAAGAAAGAATACAAGCTACATTAACCTTGATAAGTGTTAGGGAATATGTACATGTATGTAAAGCACTTGACAAAACCTTTGCATTTCATGTTTTATTTACCTAGAACACTCTTTCTGGAACTTGCACCTTCTCATTCAGGTTTCAACCCATCTGAAGTAGAGAATGACTGACAGAAGTCTATTATTACCCTTCATAGCATTTACTTAACGCTAAAATTATCTTGTCTCTATATTCACTTATTTATTTTTGTTTCCTTCCCCCCGGCTCTTCCTCACCACCATATACATATAGAATGAATATAAGCTCCATGAAGACAGAGACTTTGTCTCTTTTAGCCACTACTGCAAAATAATACCTTCCTCGTATTAGGTACTCAGTAAATATTTGTTGACTGGCTAGACAACTGAATGCTCATACATTATTAGCATTCAATGAATGTACTTGTTAAACTTAGAACAGATTTATCAGTTGCCTATAAGTCTGTAGAAAAATTCTCCTAGCACTTTGTTAGCAGTACATTTGTATTTCCTTTTAAAAAAGTTTTTAAAATGTTATCTTAATTTACATGGGTCTTGATTTTTAATTAATAAAGAGATGATCTGCTTTTTTGTAAGGAGGCAGAAAGTTGTTTTTTGTTTTTTTTTTTTTAAAGCATTTTGTTCTGTCACCCAGGCTAGAGTGCAGTGGTGTGATCATAGCTCACTGCATCCTCAAACTTTTGAGCTCAAGCAATCCTCCTGCCTCAGCCTCCTGACTATCTGGGACTACAGGCATGCCACCACACCCAGCTAATTTCCCTTACTTTTTGTAGAGATGGGGTCTTACTATGTTGCCCAGGCTGATCTTGGACTCCTGGGCTTAAGCAGTCCTCCTGCCTCGGCCTTCCAAAGCGCTGGGATTACAGGCATGAACCCAGCAGAAATTTTTATATTTAATTCTCAAGGCTCTTTTCTGGTCCCACCTACATTTTTTTCCATCTGCATTTTTTAAATTCATTTGTTCAGTCATTTTGTTTACTTTTTAAAAAAATCCTATAAGAGATGTATTTGTGTGATAAAAACCTATTCACGTGTTTTCTCTCCAACTTTATTAAATTCCTTAAGAGTGTGTAGAGGTCTGCTCCCAAAGCATCCTGTTCACTCAGCAATTTCTTTGCTGTATTGTAGTCACTTAAATGATAGATGTTCAGTAGGTACCTGTTGAATTGATAAAGGATTTGAATCTGATACTAGTAGTGATCAATAGTATCCATTTCATCTGCTCCTAGCCTAATACATAAATGCTTTAAGGATTTTGACCCCAAAAAAGAAATTAATTCTGAATCATCACTTTGTTCAATAAAAAAATTGCCAGGTATACAAACTATTACAATAACATTTAAATCACTGTACTCATTCTCAGATAATCATTTTGTTAATGAATTAATAAAAAAATTAGACCCTAGGTTACATAATTAGCAGCTATGTAAGTCAAACTTAACATTTTTAACTAAAGAATATTTAACTATTAACTATTAACTATTATTATATAACCCATTATTGCCCTGCTTTTCCCAAGTAAGGTATTATTTTCATGTATTCTATCTCTCTTTGATTTCGGGATACTCAACCATATAGTTTCTATTGATAGTTCTCAGGCTACTTTAACATTATTAAAAATAATAAAAAAGAAGTGTGAAAAATTATTTTAGCTACAGTATTTTTACCTGTATGGTTCAAGGACTATAATGAAATAAGAATGAAGTAAAGCATGTAAGATTATACTTTTATCAATGGTATGTTTTTATGTGCTCTGTATTCTTTATTAAGTAATCTTAATATATTGTCCGGTAGGGTAACTGCTAGCCACGAGTGGCAATTTAAATTTAAATTAATTAAAATTTTTAAAAAGTTTAAATTTCTGTTCCTTAGACTACCTACATTTCAAGTACTCAGTAGCCATATGCACCTAGTGGCCACCCTATTGGACAGAACAGATGAAGAACATTTCTGTCATCACAGAAAGTTATGTTAGTTCTTATAGACCACTAAATACACAATTCCTTATCATTTATTTTGCCACATTGTCATTAGACTTTTTTGTTTGTAATTTTAAAATAGAGTTTATTATTTCCTAGAAATACTAACTTTTGCTGACTTCTTAAAATCTTATTTCCCCCAAATGGTCACTTTATCAACTATATATTTAAATTGTCATGTTCTTTTTTCCTTTGTTATTCCATCCATTAGGATAGTCAACACCTGAGAATTTTACCATTATTTAAAACTGTTAAGTTCTGTGATGAATACAGTTGAAGTAATGCGTCTAGGTATTATTCACTTTTAAGACAACACAGCATATGACAGTGTCTCCATGTGTCTTTTTTACCATATACAGTGAAAAAATACTTATTAAATAGTGATTTTTTCCCCCTTTATCTTATTAAGTAAATTATATGGTCCTTTTTTATGGAAGCCTCCATAGTTAGAGATGTAAAACAGCAATTTCTTGGTTCTATAGCATGACATAGTTCAGAGCTGAGATTAGAGAAACCCCGTAGAGTTGTTAATACTTGAGGGCATCCCCAACTAGAAAAGTATGTGAATTTAGGCATGGGAGGAAGGAAGGATCTGCTTTAAATTTAGTGTGGGGTCACTGAATCTTAATGATAGATTAAACAAGGGAGGTAGAATAATGAATAGGGGTATGCTGTGTGTAGCACTAATACCAGAAGTCCATGGTTTGTGGCGGTTTTTTAATGTCCTTTCCCATATGGTTTTGAATAGAGCAGGTTATGGCAGGGATGAGCTAAGGAATAGCTTTGTTAATGAATAAATAGGAGTAATTTTTTTTAATAGGAGAACTTCAGGCAGTTTATTTAGAATGTCTGCTTATTTAATGAATCATGTGTTTAAATTTTTTTCTGATCTTAATAATACATAATGTATTAGTGGGAATGCTAAGGTATTTCTGGTATTTTCTTTCTAAACTCGCTATGTCTGCATTTCAGAACCAGCCCTAGCACTGAATCATTGGGTTAGATTTTACTTTCTTAATTAAAAGTATGAAGCTTTTGAGCATTGGTTGTATCAGTCCTTAGTTAGGGTTTGGTGTGCTGTATTACTTTCATTCATGGTTGTCAATTCACTTGATAAGATTTAATAAGTTGCTTGGAACCAGTTTCCAGCTCTATCTCATTTACCTAAACTTAACTAGTTGTACAATTTTGGTGCCTATCCTTTTATTATAACTTCTCTCTTGGCCAAGGCAACTACTTTTCTTAAGATATCCTGTCTGCCTTCCCACCCTCGTATCTCAAAGAGAGAGAATACTGAAAGCTGATTTTGGAATGTAGCAAGTTAGAATCAGAAAACCTGACCAGACATGCTTTTAAATATCTCTCAGGTTGTTCTTTGGAGGAGCTTATTTTATATTTCCTAAAGGAGAGGTTAAGTAGGTTGTCTCTGGTGCCTTAGTTAATCAGAGTGTAGGGAAATGTAACTCTCCTGACTCCAGGGCCCCAAATGCAAACACTGGCCTAGTTGTTCCCAAACTTTCTTCTTGATGTGAGTGACTTGAATGGTTTATTTTCACTTGATGAGCCACACCCCCAGGCCACTTTAGTATTCATGGCAGACCCCAACACTAAGTCCCTTTGTTGTCTTTGTTTTTTGCATTTTTTTGTTAACAAGAAAAGATAAAATTATGAGAGACCTGATTATAGAGTGAGGTTCTGTTGCTGATGGTTCCCACCACTTTTTTCACATCTCAAATAAAGGCAAAGGCCTAGATAGGCAACAGAAAGCAGCAAAGCAAATATAAACATCATGTCTGAGCATCTATGTGGTGCTACCAGAGTGGGAAAAGATATGAGCTTTGTCAAAATATAAAGATGGTTCTTTGCTAAGAACATTGATTATCAGCATTTAAAAAATTTTGAAGTTTCCTATAGAAGCAATGGTCTGTTCTTTAAGGGGAAAAAAACATTTTCTAGAAGAAAAAATAAATGGATTCGGAATTTTGAAAAATCTGCATTATCGTCTTGACTTAGTCATTAACTAAATGAATGACATTTAGGCAAGTAGTTTAATTTGTCTGTGTTTGTGTATGTGCGCACCTGTGTGTTTTACCCATGTGAAGTCAAAATTAAAAGGAAATGCAATTCTATAAAAAACAAATTGGCAGAGTAGATTACTGGCATTGCCCCCATCTTCTTTCTTATAGATGCAATTTTATTTTAGAACTTACAGAGGTTGCAAATAAAACATTGCTAACTCTTTCTAATAAGAGTTTCACTTGTCCAGATCAAAAGCATAGGAGAGGTGTTGGCAAGAGTGCCAACTGTTGAGAGAGGGAAAACTGGAACAACAAGATAGGACATAATTGATTTACTGTACATTGGCCAAATAGAAGTAGCAGACGTATAGTGTGAATGTCTTTGTCTTTTATTCTAGCCAAAAACCTTTATATTTGTAAGGGGTGAGGGAGACTCAGAAGGCATTGGCCAAAAGTTTGTAAGAGGAAGAACCTTTGCTAATCCTCATGTGATAAAGTTTATTTACTATTTTAATATGTTATTCTCCATTTATTTACCTTGCTTTTTCTTCCTTGGAAATTTTTTATCTTGCCATTTCTTTTCCAGCTCTCTGTGACACCAAGAATTGCCCTCTTACTGTGAAGGCAGCATTCAATTGCTGAAACAGTAACAAGTTGCTATTTACTCTGGCAGTTGTTCCTCTACAGCACTTAAAAGTACAAAGTTGACAGCTTGTAACTGCTCTTCATTGCCTGTTGCAGCACAACAGCTGTGAAAAGGCTCACTTGCTCTCTCTGATGACAGAGGCTTAGCCCATAGTTGGTCACTCTCACTTGTTACCACATATTGACCACTGTTCAGAGTTAAGTGTAAATGGTCTCATAGAAAATTCTTCTACAATTATAGAAGTGTCAGGTGGAAAAGCATTTTAAAGATAATTTATTGCAACTTTTTTACAGAAGAGAAAAATTCGTGCTAAGAGAAGATAGGTCATAGTCATGAAAGAATCTAGACTTCGGAGTTTCATAGAACCAAATTGAATCCTGTATCATCGTTTAGTAACTGTGGTAACCTTGAGCAAATTATTTATTTTCTCTAAGCCTTCGTTTTCTCATTTGAAAAATGAAGATAGTAATACATGAAAAGGTTATTGTGAGGATGATATATTAACATAGTACCTGGTTTATAGATGATGCTCAATACGTCTTCAATTGCCTCTCTCTTTCCTCCTCTTTCTGTAGCTCAGCATCACTCAGATAATTAGTGGCACAGCTGAAATGAAAACCCATGACTCCAAGTTCCTTTCTTTAACTTTGAATAAAAATTTTTTTTATTGTAGAAGTAATAGAAACTTAGAAGAGAGATACACAGAAATTAAAAATGAACCATAATACCATGATATAGAGGGAATAAATTTTAACAATTGTTTTCTATCTCTCTTTTTTTCTGTGCGTACATATACATATATGCATACATGTTTATGTATAACTTAAATAGAAATGTACATGATTTTCTAACCTGGTTTTTCTTAACTATCATGTAACAACTTTTAATGTTACTAAATATTCTTCTACATCAGAGGTAAGCAAGTTTTTTCTGGAAAGGGCCAGATAATAAATATTTTAGGCTTTTCAGGCCATGGTAGTCTCTGTTGCATGTACTCAACAATGCTATGCTAGTGTAGTACAAAAGCAGCCAGAGATAAATGTAAACAAGTGAACGTGGCTGTGTTCCAATGCAACTTTATTTACGAAAACAGGCAGCAGACTGGATGTGGCCTCTGGGCTGTTCTTTGCTGACCCAGGTTTTACATCATCACTTTAATGGCTGCGTGGTATTTCATTCATTCATTTAACTACTCTATTATTGGATATTAGATTGTGCTAGTTTTTTGTTGATGATTTTGTATGATAAACAAGGCTGCAATGAATATCCTTATATCTAAATATTTGGTTGCATATATGTTTATATCTAAGATTAATTGGTACATTGCTTCTGACATTATATTAGATTGTCTACAAAAATTCAGACTTAAAAATCAAAACATTTCTGGTCCACAGTATTTCTTGATTTATGTGACCAATCTTTAAAGTAGTACATAAAATTGAACTTCACAAAATGGTTTTAGGTTAAAGTGAAACTCCTAAAAATGTTCTTGTAATTTTCCCAGTTATTTTTAGAATTGACCTTTTACTTAAATTAGTGTTTTCCTTCCTGGAAGGAATTATAAATTGATTAATTTACTAATAAGGAAATTTCAAGAGCTTTTATTGAGTGACTGCTGTTTTATTCACTACAGGCAGTAAGAAACATTTGCTTCTATAGTATTTATTAGGCCATTAAATAACTGAAAAAACTTTATTCCCTCATTGTTTCCAAAAAGTACAGAGAGGAAATATTGCCCTCAACAATAAGGTCTTGACTTACTGATAGGCTATTAACCTTTTTTCTTTTGGGTCTTGTTTCAGCTAACCTATGAGAGGAAAAAATAACCTGTTTAGTCATTTACATGTCTCAAACATAGTTCTCTGGTGTTAAGGGATATTTCTTTAATTCATCTGACATATACAGATGTCTTCCAAGTTTATTTAGTGTGACCAATAGATCATTTATTGTGGATTTGCAGGTTTACTGCAATTTCCAAATATAAATTATATCCAGAAAGCAATCACATTTAAGGTTAAGGCAGAAAACCTGAAGATTAACATATTTTCTATTAGCAGAAATTTAGATTAAGAATGCTGTAAAGTCTGTAGTAAAGAGGTAGTGTCTCCTCTTACTAATTTCTTAGACTAGATTATTTAAACAAAATTACAGCATTTCTAGAATTTCTGTAACAAATCATTAATTATATTCATTCTCAAAAGGGACTGGCCACCTTAGGCAGAGTTCAAAAAATTTTAGAATCAGTAAACTCTAGAGAGGCATGGCTATCCTGAAAGAGCCTGTGTACAATTTGCACATCCTAAAGCAGTGCTTCTTAAACTTTGATTTGGTAAGAATTACCTAGAGGGATCGTTAATATACAGATTAATGCCTCCAGAGTGTCCAACACATGAGGTCTTCAGTGGATCCCAGGAATTTGCATTTCTTACAGTTTCCAGGTGGTACTAATACTGTTTACCACACTGTGAACCACTGTTGTAGAGAAATAATTGACCAATTTTTTCAGTTATAATTTTAACTTCTGTAACTTCACAATTTCTGTAAACCTCTATTTCAGAAAGCTCCTAAAATTTAGCCTCTTTTTAATTTATGAAATATACTCAGCTTTGCTCATCTATAAACATTTTCTTAGCACTTTAAGAATTGTCTTTTATCTTAAAATCCAGGTTTAACCTTTAATTAAGGATATAAATTCATTTCAGTAAATTCATGATTATTAGGTTAGTTACTTTAAATATGATCTAATTTTGCAATTTTAATGTCATTTTCACCCACGTCAAACTTTTAGTGTAGGCAATTATGAATATAACCATGTTTTCAATGAAAGTACTAAGTCTTATCCTTGGTAGTTTTTTTAGTATGACCAAAATCCATTTCCAATTATGTGCATTTAAACTAGTTTCCATATTTGATTAGCTTTATCATCATCATCCTAGTAATCTCTTAAAATGCCAATTGTCAAATTTCTTTATAGGGAAGTAAGAGATGAAATAAGTTTTTAAGTATGATACAAAGCAAAACTAAGTTACAATTGTTGGAATGAAGAATTAATTCACTTAGAGCCAAAAGATGTTTTAAAAGTGCAGAATATAGTCAGTTCAAAGCCTGATTGAAAGCAACTCAATTTTATAGTTTTCTTGAAACAACATCCTCATTGTTTTTGGAAAGATAGTATTTGAGAAAAAGAAACGTCTCCATTTACTGTTTTTATGAAGAGAGAATAGTTAGGTCTTTTAAATGGTTAATGAGAAGAAGTAATAGTTAAACACTTGGAGCATTGATTTCTGATTTGAATTCTCCAACACAGGCCAGCCCTGGGGGAAGGAAAAAAAAAAGCTTGCTAATTAACATTTGATTACTGATGCCACCTTCTTATTCCCCTTGCACCATCCGGTTTCAAGCGCTTTTTGTTCAGGAAGGATTTTTAGGAGGGTTGTAACTTGCATCTTAGTAAAACAAATCTGTACAATATGTTTAAAAAGAAGAAAAAGAAAAGACTATAGATATGAAGTATGTGTTCAAAACCCACTTTGAATCAGAAGTGATTGGTTTCTTAACTATAAGCCTTTCAGAGCACCAGAGATTGCTAGGAAACTGGAACTAAGGCCTGTATGCCTTATTTTGATTTAAACACACACAAATACTTACTTGTTCAGTGCTGTTATTATTTAGCAAACTCTTAACCAGAACATCATCTGATAGAGTGAGGTACTTGGAGCTCAAATTTTGATATATTTAAAATTTGGATAAGCTCAGGTTCTAATATGACCAAGAGGCCTTTTCTTCTAAGAATGATAAAAGAATGAGATGTCTGTAGTTTCAGGGTACTTTTTATAAGGGCTGTAATGTGACATAGTATCTTAATTCAGAAAATCTAGAAACTAAAGAACTGATAGCTATTCTAAGCCCAGGGCAATTAAATATATATATATTTTTTACTTTATTAAAATGTTTGCTATGTGAAGAATCGTGGGCCAGATTTCACAAATTTTTAAATGTTGAAATAAATTAATAAAACTGTGAAACTATATCACTTAGCTAGTAGTAGTATGGCAAAACCATAGCCCCTCTGATAACATTGGGTTGATGGAAGTTATTTGCGAAACCAGTGTGACAGGCTTCATTTTTAAATGAGATCTCATAAGGGGAAAATATTAATTAGCTTTTTAAAAAAAGTGTAATAAAAGTAAAGACTAAGACTTTTCTGCATCCAAGAAAAATTTCACCTAAAATGCTTACATCTTTATTTCTCACCTGAAATTATTTACCATTTTCCTTTTTGATGTCATTGCTATATTTATTAACCCTACTATTGTTCTTCCATTTTCTAGCCTTAATAGTTTTAAACTTTCCGCTCATTACTTCCTTGTCTTATATATATTTAGCACTTCTTTTCCTGTACCTAAGATTAACTACAATATTTTCATGAAAACATACGATTTTAGAGCTTTGAAAATCAGAAATCACCATGTTGTATTCTCTTCTAAGGTTAAGTAAACTAAATCTCAGAAAGGCTTCATCAATTTGCCCACAGTAACAACTGAGCAGAGTTAGGATTAGAAGTCTAGTTCTCTGCCTCTCATTATGCCACAACACCTCAAACTTTGTGACTTTTCTATTATTAGAATCTGCTTTCGCTTGGTTAATACCTGAATGACATTTAAAATTCCCTGAAATGTTTTTCAGTAGTTTGACCAACATTTCACTCACAAGAAATGATTCTATTATAGCTAACAATGTTATCTACTGTTTTATGTTTTTCAATTTATATAGTTTACAAAAACTCGTTTGAGGCTGATCTGAGCTTCAACATTTAGCCTTTAGCAGAGTAACTTTTCCTAAGAATTATTTTTCTAAGATTTTTCTGATGAAATTTAATTAAATAAAACTGAAAATTTAAGTTAATCATAATCAAATTTTATGGAAGGTGAATATCTTGTGAACTAAAATATAATACTTTTATAATTTTATATTGAGCAGATTATAATAAAATGATCTTTTTCCTAGTGCTGTGTTTAGCATGGAAATTTCCACAGACACTGAGGAAGTATGAAGTGGAGTCTATTGCTTAGCATTTTATATTAAATATAGTACATAAACAGATGTTTATTAATGAAAAGTAAATAAGGAAATAAATCAATACCATATTAATTCTTTACTATTAAAAGTTAATATGATTTATATATTTTCTCAGTTATAAACAATTCTTATCTGAAACCATGGGGAAGAAATTAAACTCTCTCTTTAGAAAATCTAGAAAGCAAACTGGAAAACCTATTATCAGTCTGGAACTCTTGATCCCAGTACAGTATAGTTTGTAATATAATTTTAATGTTCAGCTGATAATCAAAGCATTTATTAAGTTCCTTCAGAACTAATTGAAACATTTGCATAGTTTAGCAGCTTGAAATCTTATAGATTTAGAGCTTAATGCAAAACAAGAATTGAAAACATTATGAAGGTTCAGCATGATCTTGAGCCAATGCTGATCAAAGAAAATGTGTAAAACAAAAAGGCCCTTAGGAAATGTTACCCTGTGAAGTGCCACTTGTCCTTAACTGGAATTTAACACACACTCTGAAGATGAAACTCCATCAGAAGCTGCACAATAATGGCAGCTGGGCATGCCAGCCACAGCAACCCAGCCTGTGTGTGTGTTCTTTCTACCTCTCACAAGTGCTCTCACATCTCTCAAATCAGTCAATTACTTTGCTCCTCCTCTATCTTGCTGTCTCCCCTCTTTCTTTTCTCCTCATCTCCCTCTTTCTGTTTCTTTACCTTCCAACCCTATCTCCTTCCCTTTCCCTTTCCCCCTTTTTCCTCCTCTCCACCTCCTTCCCTCTTTTCTCCTCCCTCTCTCCTTCTCTCTTCGTTCTCCCCCCTTCTCTGAGAGAACTCTCTGTCCTTCATCTGATTCACGATGACTTTAAATTCATCTGCATCATTTTATACACAGCTGTATTTTATCATTCAGATTTTCTAGACTACTAATTTTTTTAAAGAATCATTTTAACTTTTGCTTTGTTTACATTTTGGATTTTCTCTTTCCCTGCAGGATTGTGGTTTAAATTTTTAATTAAATATAACCATCAATAAAGTTAATGGCATTCTAGTATCTCTATTAGTAAAATCGTCACTCATTTGGTGCATTTGTAATCTTATCACTTGTGCTTCATCCATATACCGGTAAAATCTACCTGTGGTTACAGTATTAATAAGCATGGAATTATTTTTGAAAAACCAATTTGTTTTCACTTAAATTGTTGTTTGGTGATTGTGGTTCAACACAAAATTCTTTTGGCTTAATCTCAGCATACTCTGGGAATTTAGCCTTTGCACTGGAACAATTAAACATTAGCCTAATATGCTTTACATGGTACCCTCTCAGCCAAGTTCTGTCTGCATTAACCAGTTTATTCTATGACAAGTTGCTTAACAGATGTCATTCTGGGGAGAACAATGAAGCCAAATACTTGTGCAGTGGCTAACATTACTCTAACTTTGATCACTTTTGTTCAGCACATCAGTCTGGCGTTGTGCTTTATACCAACATAACACTATAGCCAGAACATGCTTTTCAGGCTTAGAATAGCAAAGGAATGTTATTCAATTCAGTGCAGTTACAGATGAGTTAATGAAAGAAGAAAATACTGTTTATTTCATAATACCTTATTGTTGTATTTTGGAATTAAGGTGGAATTTAAAGAATCCCACTCCAAAGTTATTTGTTTAAATACTCATACTGTTTGTGTATGCCTTCAAATGCTGGGGTAGCCTTTCCACTTTTCCAACAGATACAAATATTTGTCCTGCTTTTATTCAAAAATAGGTGATAAAATTTGCTGTATCTAGGCAACATGATCCAAAAACAATTTTAAAAAAGGAATTTTTTTTTTTTTTGCCTTGAAGCCTGAAAACTCCTCGTACTCCTTCTTCTATTAATACAATGCTTTGGGTTTCTGGATCACCTTTTTCCTTAAGAGCACTAATGTTTAAGCATGACTAGATAGTCTCAGCTGGTGAAAGTGATCAGATGTTAGCCCCGTTGCATTTCGTTAAATTGTTGGATTAATAATCACTGAAGAAAATTTCCAAACTTGATGTGACTGACTATAAACAAAATATTGCATGGTAGACTGGCCATCACTAAGAACCTCTAAAGAAAAGCTGTTTGTTTGAATTGAGTAGGGATCAAACCATACCCCAAGCTCCTCAGATCTCATTTACTAAGTCTTTTTTTCCACAGGTGTACATTAGAGATAAAAATAGATTGAGTTCTGTTTTGTTTTGTTTTTCCTTTCCCTAGTGAACATATATCTCTATTTCACTGGAGGGATAGCTTAGATGTGTTTATGTATAAGAAAGAGTAATGTGATAACAAAATGCTGTAATTGGACAACATGATACTTTAGACTTCTGCATTTTTAAAACATGAATGAATGCTTGTTGAAGTATGAAGAACCATATTGAAGTCTTATTATAGAACATAGTATGGGCAACGTTTCAACACTAGCTTCATTTGTTACAATAGGGTAATAACGCCATAACTAACCTGAAGAGACATGTTCTCTCCACTATTATGATTTGTTAATTTATTTTATTTGTGAATAAAGAATAAAATGGAATTTCTATAAGCTATTTAGGAAAAAAAGCTGAAGGAAAGACATGATACTCCTTAATTACTGGATAACATAGAGTTTAACCTTTCAACACCTTATTCTAGTAAGTTACCTTCTCTCCTTCTAAATTGAAAGGTATAATATCGCATGTTGGGAAAAATAGTTTTTCATCTTTAACAGCATTTGCTGTATCTTCTTTTCAGGAAGGGCCTAAATAATATAGTAATGGATGGCTCTGATGTTAATAAATATTCCATTGAAATAATTTTTATTTTGGGGTGATTTCTAAGAAATAACCTGTGTTAATAAGTTTTTATATCTTTGAAACTTACATCAAAAAATAAAGACAACTTCAAGTTTTTCCTCCCGTGCCTTCCCCCAAAAACCACTACCTTTCTCTCTCCCACATAGAAACTTGAAGTCAGCCAGGAGTTGAAAAACAATCAAGGGAAGAGGGTTGTTTCTTCAACTATTATTTCATCTAGTCTTCATTGAAAATCTTTTAAATTTGATATTGTTCTTTTTTACAAAATTTTTCTGACTTGTGTTTTCCTTGTTTTAAATTCTTGTTTTGAATCTAGAAGAAAACAGGAAATTCGGTGTATGTCACATAAATTGCCTGGAAACTATCATAAGGCATGTAGAAATCCTATTTTAATTGTGCTACCTCTTTCTTTTTAATAGGTAAAGAGAAATGTTTATGACCTTACAAGTATCCCTGTTCGCCATCAATTATGGGAAGGTTGGCCAACTTCTGCCACAGATGACTCAGTAAGTAACCATCAAATTCTCAGTTTTATATCCTCCTCTTTCTTTTGCTACTTTAATTCTAATTGGCTTTGATCATAAGCAGAATCAAATACTTTGAATCTTCCATTGAAAGAAGTTTACAAATAAATAATGTGAAAATAAGAGGAGTTGTAGTAATTTGAGTTCACTCGCAGAACAGATAGTACAAGCCAAATCCATCAACATTGTATCGGTAGTGTTACAATATCAATGTCAAGAACTTGATGCTTCTTGATGCTTCTATGCTTTCATTTAAATTTTTCCTTGATGAGAAGAATATATTCAGATATTACTAATGTTCAAATCAAAAATTTTTTTCCTAAGTTACAGTATTTCAAAATCTAAATATTATATTCATTCTAAAACTAATTTTCTCATAGTAGACTGGTACTTTAAAAAACAACTTTTTTACTATATTGCCTAGGCTGTAAAAGAGAAAATAAAATAAAAATAAATAAATAAATAACAATCTTTACAGTTAGTGTTAAAAAAGCACTTTAATCTTAAACATACCCATAAATTTCACTATCATAGAAAACTGGAAGAAAAGATTTAGTCTGTCATTTTTACCTATCGTTATATTTATTTATAATGATTTTCCTGTTGTAAATTTTCAAACATTTTCTATCTCTGCCTTGTTTCCAGTCATTGCTGTTTTCCATGAGAGTAAATTTTATTATCTAAGGAGGTACCTGAAATTGTTTGGTCTTTTTCCCATAAATTTGCTTGTTCTAACCAGATACTCATTTTTTAAAAAAAATTAAAAATAAAAGAATCAGGAATTCTCAGGTTAAATCTAATTTTCAAAATAAATAGGGCTAAAAAGAAATTGGGACTTTGTAACCATTTTTTAATGATTATGGCTTAGAGTTGAATTACCTTTCCATATTTTTGAGTAAATCTTGTGTTTCTGCCTGGATAATAACTACTCCTCTTCCAGCACCAACACCATGTATTTTAATGTGAAGGAATTCTCTGTGGAAGACAGAAAAATTTTGAGACAATTTGTTTATATAGATGCTACTTGAGTCTAATTACTCTACAGTGTTAAACTCTGTGCCCTTGGAACATGCTTTTGTGGGTTATTAAACTTTAAAAATAATCAGAAAGTAGCACAGCTTATTTTAATGAACCTTTCCAGCAAAAAAATTATTTAGGGATAGGCCCTTACATTTATTTCTGAACAACTAATTTTATCATTGAGATTATAGTTTTTCATTAGAGTTATTGTCTGGTTGTCCATTGCTAAGGATAGTAGTTGTTGGGGTTTTTTTGTTTTGTTGGTTTTTGTTTGTTTGTTTGTTTGTTTGTTTGTTTCCGTTGAGGTTAGAAATTTGATAGAATGTGCTACATTAATTTTTACAAAGTTAAAAAAATGATAAATGATAGCCTACTGTTTACCTGATGAGACATGAATAAACCAGAAATGTTCTTAGTATTGTCTTAAGAACCTATTACAAGAAATAACAGAAGAAAATAAAATTAAGATCTAAGCGTGTCACTTAAATTCCCTGAGCTTTAATTATCTCACTTATTTGGAGCATTGTTATAAAGATCCATCATAATATATATACAGTATCTGACTCAGAGTAAATAATAAATAAGAGTCAATATTGTGATTAACGTTAAGATACGAAAAAGATCGCAGGTGTGAATTGGCTGGTTTAAATAAATGAAATGGTGCCTGAAATTTGCTTCAAAATAACCTGCGGGTGGCGGGGGAGAGTGAGGATGGAGGTAATCCAGATTAGGCATCTATTGATCATTGTTGAATCTGGGTGGAGCATATTTTGGGCTTATTGTACTGTTCTCTCAATTTATGTATAATTTGAAATTTTTCATAATTAAAAGTCTAAAGCAAAAATAATCTGGTTTAGGAGCACAGGCATAAGGTAATAGAGAATGTCTAGAAATATGGGGCTTCACAGGGTTGGAAGAGCCAGCTGCTCATGGACCCCACACTTGTAGAAACCAGACTGAAATAAACTTATCAGGTGCCAGTTCCAAAAATAATACACAAATTCAATGAAATACGATCAGTTCTTATGTTTGTAACATAGTGCCTTATACATTTTAGGTGCTAATTCATTGAATTGACACTGGCTTGTCTTTTCTTTTTCTCTGTTCTTCTTTTAAGAGACAGAGTCTGGCTCAGTCATCCAGGCTGGAGTGCTGTGGCATGATCATAGCTCCTTGTAATCTTGGGCTGAAACTATCCACCCACCTTAGCCTGCCCAGTAGCTGGGGCTACTGATGTGCCACCACCATACCCAGCTAATTTATAAATTTTTTATAGAGATGGGGTCTCACTGTGTTGCCCAGGATTGTCACAAACTGAGTCTTTTGAGACTCAAGTTTAATGATTTTTATAACATTTAATTTCTTACCAAAGAGTTGTAATGCAGTTTCACTACTATAGGAAAATATGGAAACAGCTAAAACTGACGGTATCCAAGAATATAATGCTACTTGGTGCTGTATCTAACACAGCAAATACAAGAGGGAATCCCCACCAGGAGACTTGATTCTTTTTGCCTCATTATTCATATTTTCACCTTGTCCCGGAATCTGTGAAGTGGTGCCTGCCCACACCTCCCCAGAGCAAATGTTGTCACACTGGCAGGATGTTGCGTTAAGCTGCATGATTTGATAAAACAAAGATGTTTAGGGCCAGACTACTTCTAGCTGGTGCTACAGCAGATCCACCAGCTCTAGTGGTTGAGTTTAGATAAAAATGGCTTATAACTGTAGTCTTCTAAGGAGATCCTAGCCAAATAAGTGTCATAAAACCTTTCTTTCATTAGGACAATAAAAACACATGAAGCTGGTGCTTGTAATCTATATTGTTGCAGGCAGTAGTGTTTTTATACTTACTGAACACTGAAGTGGAGGCATCTGCTACAAAACAAGATAGTCCTCACAGCTTAGGGCATGAATTGGGTACAGCTGAGAAATGTCAGCTGTGTAAACAGCCTGAAATGTGTTACCAACAAAAATATAATTAATTTCTTTCCAAGACAGTGTGCCATAACTTATTACTTAGAATGGTTTAACTCAGAGAAAGCACCTGAACATTTGCTTCCCAGTGCCAGAATAGAGGATTGGTTATAAAGGTCATTAATAGTGAGGTTGGTTTGTATTTTTCCTGCTCAGTTACAGAACTTTGTATGCCTTTGAATATACAGTAGCTTTAGATACAAATGGCTTCAGTGAATTTAGGGAAATACCATAGATTAAGAACTTATTGGATTTGGAGTGATGAAAATATTCTAAATATTAAATTGTGGTAAAGGTTGCACATCTCTAAGTTTACTAAAAATTATTTAATTGAACATTTAAAATGGAGTGACATTTTATGGCCTGTAAATTATGCCTCAATGAAGCTGTTCTTTTAAAAAAAGAAGTGGATGGGGAAGAACTAGATTAAAATACTTTTTCATTTGTGCTTTTATACTGCATGAAATATACTTTGCAATAACACAGGAGATGTTTTCTTCAGTATAATTTTCATTAACCTTTGATCTACTAAATAGGATGAAGAAATAAGGCTTCTTATAATCAGCTTCTTGTACAATCTTGATTCTCTTACTAACCTGGTAGACTTTTCAGTCTTTTGACATTTTCAAACTACTCAGTGAAGTCAACAATCAAGAACATTGTTGCCCAACTCCCTTCAGAGTTAAAATATTTTCTTCCTTTTGGTTGTACTCTATTGGAGTATGGGATACTGTATGAATTGTCAATAACTCTTTCAGTTCCTTTTGCACTCTTTCATCAGGGAAATAGGTATCTAAAGCTTCACCAGTAGGGGAATGTTTTCATGCTGTGACAGTTCAGCTGTGAGAACAAGGAGTTGCAAGCAGGCAGAATCTCATTTTACACTTTAACAAGGACACTCTTGGTTTCCAGAGAGTAGAAATAATTTTAACACTGTGAATTACGTTTAGACACCTTATTACAATAATGTAGACAATTTGAGTATATGTAGTTTTTTAAATTCCAGGATTTGGTAATGCTTATACAAGAGAGGAAAAGTTCTTTAATTTGAATACTTTCTTGTTGTGTGTCTTTATTTTTCTTTTGAGATTACTAATGGTCTTCCCATTGGCTAAGAAATACTCAGAATTTGAAAAATTAGGAATTTTAGAATCAGAGGTCTTTGGCAAGTGTTAGGAGACAGAAAGGTACTTACTGAATATTTTTACATTAAGAATGTAAGGTCACTGATAAGCAAAACCATTACACGATGGCCTCTCTATAAAATAAAAACAAAAACCACACATGTTCTTATATAGAGGCAAATCTGTCAATGAAAGAATGTCATTTGCTTTTTCCCTTCTAATGGGGACCATTTTCTTCTGTGACTTCTCCCTGATGTCTTATATTTAGCAGGTGTCTAGTTGTGGACATTATCCTGACACAGAACCTCCATCCCCACTGTATGGGAGTTATGGTCCAAATGCAGAGTCTCGCAGTCTCCAGTTACCACATATTTACCACACTGTAGTTACCAACTAAGTAAATTCATAAGCCTCCACTATAGCTATTCTATTCATTGTTGCAAAGTTAGTATTTCTAAAGTACAACATGAATCACATTCAGCCTTGCTTGCTTATTTTAGGTGACAACCCAATACCTGCTGATTTATGTACAAGTTTTTATGCTGGCATTCAAAACCTTTCATTCTTTAGTCTGAAACTTTCTTTCCAGGTTTATTTTCCCATACAGACCCTGAGTAAATACTTGATAAGTGTTTATTGAATGAATATTATACCTTATGTGCCTCAGCTTTAGCTAAATACTCATCTTCTTCAAGTATACTTGTTGCTCTCTCCCACTGTGTCATTTAATATTATTCCTTCCACCTAGAATACCGACAATTATCTCCTTCCTTCAAGACTTTTCTTTAAGAAACCCTGCCTATGTCCCTCTTCCCATGGTCTTTTCTCTAACCCTCTTAGAAATTAGTTTGTAGTTCTGTTCTTCTATTTAAATTCTTTTCACTTCTTCTTTTTCTTCTCCTTTCTTCTTTCTTCCTTTTTTTAGATAAGGTCTTACTCTGTCACTCAGGCTGGAGTATAGTGGCACCAGCATAGCTTACTGAAACCTCGAAATCTTGGCCTCAAGCAAGTCTCCTGCCTTAGCCTTCCAAGTAGCTAGCACTACAGGAATGCCCGACCAAGCCTGGCTAATTTTTAAATGTTTTGTAGAGAGAGGGTCTCACTATGGTGTCCAGGCTGGTCTCCAACTCCTGGCCTCAAGTGATCCTATAGCCTCACTGTCAAAATGCTGAGATTACAGGCATGAGCCACCATGTCCAGCTTCTTTTGTTCTTTCTTTCCTTCATTCTTCCCTTCCTTCTTCATATCTGACGCTTATCACTTACCATTTGAGTCATCATAAACAACTTCTCTGGGTTTCAGTCTCCATAACTGTAGAACAAGGATAATTACTCATGGAGTTATTTTGAAGATTAAAAGCATCAGTAGTTATGAGGATAGTTACTCCTAGGTTTATTTTGAAGATTGAAGTAGTTAGTACTATTAGGTTATTAAGTATAAATTGTCAGGTTTGAGAAGTTCCATTCTGGTGATTTTATTCATGAAAATGAGCCATGTGGGTGACCTGAGACCAAGGTGGATAATGAGGAGTTGAAAGCTGTAGTGGAAGCAAATCCATCTCAGTCTACAAGTGAATTAGCAGCAAGGTTCATTGTTACTATTCCAACAATATTGGACCATTTGGAACACATCAGCAAAGTAAAGAAGATGGGTAGATGGGTTCCACATGACTTAAATGGGCGTCAAAAGAGAAATCATCTCAAAGCTTGCCTTTCTTTGCTGTCGTGACATAAATGTGAACCATTTCTACACCATTTTGTTACATGTGATGAAAAATGGATTCTTTTTGACAGTTTGCAAGTGTTTGGCACAATGGTTGGATAAAGATGAAGTGCTGAAACACAGTCCAAAACCAAATATTCATCAAAAAAAGCTAATGTTATCTGTCTGGTGGTCCAGCGCTGATATTATCCACTACAGCTTCATGAAACCTGGTCAATCAATTACAGCGGATGTCTACTGCAACCAACTGGATGAAATGATAAGGATGATTGTGATTAAGCAGCTGAGATTAGTCAATAGAGACAGGCCAATCCTCTCTCAAGACAATGCTTCACCATGTTTCACACACACAAAACTGCTCAAACTATAGCAGCTGGACTTGGAAACTCTCTGTCACCTACTGTATTCACCAGACCCTGCATCAACTGACTACCACTTCTTCCAGGTTTTGGATCACTTCTGGCAAGGAAAAATATTCAGTTCTCAACAAGCTATGGAAAATGCCTTTCTCCATTTCATCTCCACTTGGTCTCCAGGCTTCTTTGCTGCTGGCATAAACAAGCTACCCTTAAGATGGCAAAATGGTGTCAATAGTTTAGGCGCATACTTTAATTGTACTGCGTTTTGTTTGAGATACAATAATATACTTTTCATTTGAAATCATGTATTTCCTATTTAATGACCTATAGAAAGAATGTCTAACATGGTTAACCTTTGGCTATTATTGTTTCATTTTCATTCATCTATCTATTCATTCACTTGACATTTATGGAACAACTCTTACAGACCAGTAACCTTCCTGGCCCTTGAAGTTGCAAGGATAAGGTCTTGCTTCTCAGGGATTGAAGAGTACGTTGGAAGACATATATAAACAAACAGGGACAATTGAAATTTATATAAATGCAATGGGATCATAAAACAGGGAACAACCAATTTTGCTAACAGATGGTGATGGTGAAAAAGCCTTCCAGAGAAAAAGGACATTTGATTACATTTTAATTTGTGTGTTTGCATTCTCCCCTTTTGTTAATTCTAAACATTGGAAGTAGGAACTGTCTTTCTCATGTTTGTATGCTCTGCAGGATCAAATATATTGTTTTATGCATTCATTTATTTAAATTGTTCAGAGCTCCACTAAGTTGACATCTATGACAATTAAACAACTAAAGGATCAATTTGTATGATTATAGTAACTCGATAAACTTTTAGAGAATCAGATTATTTTCTTTCTAATAAAAATTATCAACACTAAACTTTAAGTGGCAAGTAGAATAACAGATTTAAGAGAAGGGGAAGCTACATTGTGAGTTGGTTTGTACCAATGTGCGTGTGTGTATGTATGTGGGGGAAAGAAAAAGAGAGAGGGAGGAGGAGAGAGGGAGAAGGGAGAAAGAAAGAGAAAACAAGTGAGCAGACCAATACAAGTTCACTGAATCCCAGCATTGCTATTATTTGCATACATTACTTACTATATGATTTTTAGTTTCTTTATCTCCAAATTAATTGGAGATGTTAACACCCTTGAAAATTTATTGTGAAGATTAAATGGGTTAATATATTAGGTTGAACTATATGCAATTGCTATTTTTTAAGGACAAAAATGATTACATATTACCAATTTCATATGGTTTTAGCTGATGTAAAAGCACATAATATAATGCAGGGGTTGGCAATTATGACTGTGGGCCCAAATCCCACCTACCATCTGTTTTTGTCAATAGTGTTTTGTTGGGACACATTCACAGCCATTTGTTTATGTATTGTACCTAGCTGCCTTCACACTATAACGGGAGGGATGGCTAGTTGCAACAAAGACCATATGGCCTGAAATATCTACTATCTGGCCCTTTTCAGAAAAATTTTGCCAACCCCTGGTGTGATGTCTGGCATTTAGTAGGCATTCAACAAACGTTAACTCCCTTACCCTTGAGTAAGCACCTTCTTTATATTGCATACACATGCAGAATCAGAACTATTCTTTGAGTAGCTTCAGGGTCATCTTATGCTATTTAAATTACTTTGTTAGCCTATCCTGGGGCAGATAGATTCAAGCAATCTTTGGACATTTTCACTGGCTTTTTCTTTATTTGGCAAGGTCATGGATAATGTTGCTTCTGACAGTGGTGAGACTCAGTAGCTTCAGAGGGTTCTTTGCCCTTGTCAACATATAGAGTCTTTTACAAATAACACAGGCAAAGACTAAACAGACAGAAAGAACAGCTTTGAAAGCAATGGAAGAAAGTTTGGTTTTAAAAGGAAAGGAAAGAAAAGTTGTGAAATGAACTCTATCCTGAGCAGAGAGAATGAGAAGTTTGGGAGTGTGAATGAAGCACTCAAGGGACATGTTTACTCGGTAAATATGAGGGAGAACACTTGGAAGTGAGACAGCCCCAGAGGAAACTTGTAAGCACTGAGATCTGATGCTGTGGATCTTGATTTCAGTTTATTAAAATCCCAAATCTGTGGACTGCTGCTTCTGCCCATGAAGGGATAACTGCTCTGGGATTTCCCCTCCCTGTTTAAATAACTAGAAGACGGGATAAAATATGTGAAACAACTGTTTTCAGGTACTAGACACAAGTAGTGCAGAACCCCGAAGAAGAAAATAAATGAGTCATATGATAGTCTTATGTTTTACCTGGAGGCAATTTCTGGATCCTGTTGTAGGCAGGTGAAACCAACACAGAGGCTGGTGATTTCACTGAGTTGAAGGGATGGAGTTTGGAGTTTGGGGAGGCTAACGCAGCTAACAGACAGCTCTGCAAGGCAGACTACCACAGAGAAAAAGGTCCGGAAGTCTGCGTTGGTTCCCCCAAGTCTTTAGCTGAATACCAATCTGGGTGTGTATAGGGTGAAATTCCAAGAGGCTAGACAAAGAATATCTGCCAGAAAAAAGAACAATCAAGTGGGAGCTGTAAGTTAAACAATACCCAGAGCTCACACAGAGCTAAAAATAGTTTGAGTTCCTACCAACCATGTGGGGCACCTTAGTGAATACACAGGGCATTCAGTAGATGCCTTCAGAAGAGTTACACCTTTGTGGCGTAGATAAACTAGCTCTAGAGTGAAGGACTTCCTTTTTGAAAGCTTAAAAGCAAGCCTTAATAGGAGCAAGTTGATTAACAGGTAACTGCCTCTAAAAACAAAGTCCAGTTAGAGATTTCACATTTCTTTCTTTCTCAGTAGTTTACAGAAGAGTAATAAGTAGGGACATAGAAGATTTGAGCAACATTATTAATCAACTTGGCCTAATCGGACTTTGTAGATACTTCACCCAGCAGTAGCAGAATATACATTCTTTTAAAGTATGCATGGTACATTTGCCAGGATAGACTATACCTTGGGCCATAAGTAAAGTTTCAATAAATTTTAGAGCATAGTAATGAGTATTATAGACTAAAACAAAATTCAATTATATATCAATAACATAAAGGTATCTGAAGTTCCCCAAATATTTGAAATAAACAACATACTTTTTAAAAAACAAAATCCAGGTGTTGAAGAAATCACACAGATTGGAAGCATTTTAATGAAAATGAAGACACAGCATATCAAAATTTGTGGGATGCAACTAACACAGTGTTTAGAGGAGGATTTATAGCTTTAAACACTTATATTAGAAAAGGAGACCCAAAATAAATGACCTCATCTTCCACCTTAAGAAGATAGAAAAAGAAAAGCCAATTCAATCCAAGTAAATGAAATGATGTAATAAAGAGCGGAAATTGGTGAAATAAAAAACAAAAGTAGGAAAAATCATTGGCCAAATGCTGACTCTTTGAAAAGATCAGTTAAATTGATAAACTCTAGCTAGGCTGATAAAAATAAAAAGAGAAAAGACAAAAATGACTAGTGCCAGCTATTGAAGAAGGGATATCACTACAGATCATACAAACAATTAAAGGATAAAAAGGAAATATTATGAATGACTTTATGCCAATAAATTCTACAACTAAGATGAAATAGACAAGTTGTTTGAGAGACTCAAATTACTGAAATGATCCAAGAAGAAATAGAAAATGAGAATAGCTCAACTATAATTTTAGAAAGTGAATTTATAATTAAAATTTTTCCCACAGCATAAACGTCCCAGATGACTTCACTGGCAAACGCTATCAAACATTTAAGGAAAATTAATACCAATCCTATACAGAGTCTCATTTTATGAAGCTACTGTTATATGGACACCAAAATTGGTGAGAGACATTATAGCAAAAGAAAATTACAGGCCAATATCCCTTATGAAACACATGTAAAGTTTTAAACAAATGTTACCAAATTAAATGCCGCAAGATATAAAAAGTATAGTATATTATGTTTTAAAGGGGTGAATTTTATGTTATGTGGTATGGTATTATATCTTAACAAAGCTGTTATTTTAAAAAGAAAGGAAGATGAAAAAGAAGGGCCAAGAGAAGGCAAAAAAAAAAAAAAGACTATGCATCAAGATCCATTGGGATTTATCCCAGGAATATATGGATGGCACAACACTGGACTATCAACTAATATAATTTTATTAACAAAATTAACCAGAATATATGTATGATAGCTGACTAGATCCTAAAAAAGCATTCAATACAATTTAGCATATATTCATGATAATAATTTGTCAGCAAGGTAGTAAGGCAAAATGGTACAGCTGCTTTGGAAAACAGTAGCAGCTTCTTAGAAAATTAAATATTCGCTTAACATATAATCTCAACTCCTAGGTATTTACCCAAGGTGAATGAAAACATGTATTGTCACAAAGATTTGTACTTGAAGTTTTTACAGGAGCTTTATTCATAATAGCAAAAAACCAGAAGCAACGAAAATGTCCATCAACTAGCAACTTAATAAGCAAATTGTGATATATCCATATAATGGAATGTTATGCTAAATGAAGAGGAACTACTGATATATATATATATATATATGCATATATATGAGTGATATATATATATATAGAGAGAGAGAGAGAGAGAGAGCAGGCTGTATATATATCACTTATGCTAAGTGAATGATAACAGATACAAAAGAGTATAGCCTATGTGATTCTACTTACGTGAAATCTGGAAAAGATATAACTATAGCTACAGAAATCATATCAGTGGATTGCCAAGGGGCTCTAGGGGAGATTGACTCCAATAGGGACACAGAGAAACTTTTTAGGGTGGTAGAAATTTATGTATTATAAATGTGTTTGTGTTTATACAACTGGAATATTGGTGAATTATATATATATAAATGAGTCTCCAATATACCTTAAGGTTTTACAAAAGAAAAAACAAATTAACCCAGCAAACTACGGATTACAAAAGAATTTCCCCAACTTGATAGAGAAATCTATGAAAAGGCTGCTGTTGACATATTTAATGGGGGAATATTTTCACTCTAAGTTTGGAAATGAGGCAAGGATGTACACTTTCACAACTTCAATGTTATAATTACCAGTACAGTAAGGTAAGGAAGAAAGAAAATATGCAGATTAGAAAGGAGGAAATAAAATTGTCTTTATTTTTATACAAAATATTTAGTAGTTTGTTTTGGTAAGATCCAATATAATCAGCAAAAAAGCTATAAGAAGTGACAAATGATAGCAAGATCACAGGCTGAGATCAACATACAAAAATCAGTTGTATTACTATATAGTAGTCAAGAACATTTTGAAAATTGAGTTTTAAAAATTTATGTCATTCACAATTCTGTCCAAAAACTTGGAATATTTAAGGATAGATTTAGCAAAATATGTGCAAGGTCTGTACATTGAAAATTACAAATTATTGGATAGAAATTAATAAAGTTCTTAGAAATGGAGAGGACCATCATGGTCATGTGTTGGAACACCAATATTTTTAAGGTGGTAGTTCCCCCCAAACTAATGCCAATCAAAATCTTAATAGCTTTTTTTTATAGAAATTGTAAATTAATTCCAAAATTTATATGAAAATGTGAAGGATCTAGGATTCCCAAAACAATTTTGAAGAAGAACAAAGTTAGAAGACTTACAATGACTGATTTCAAAAAAATATTAATATGGTATTCAAGACAATGTGTTTGTGTAAAGACAGTCATATAAGTTAATGGATAAAATAGAGTGTTCAGAAATAGATCCATATATATGTGTTTTTGATTGATTCTCTACAAACATACCAAAGTAATGCAGTGGAGAAAGTATGGTTTTTATTTAACAAATGGTGACAGGGCAACTGGATATCAATAACAGTAACTTCAACTTTTACCTTATGCCATACATGAATTTATCTCAAAATAGATCACAGACATAAATGCAAAACCTACAACTACAAAACTTGTAGGAGAAAATATAGGAGAAAATCTTCTAAGACCTGGAAATAGGAAAAAATTTCTTAGGATACTAAAAGCACTCACCATAAAAGAAAAAACAAAAAACTAACAAATTGGACTTAATCATAATTTGCAAGTTTTGCTCTTCAAAAGACACTGTTTAAAAAAAAAAAAAAAAGAGAGAACAAGCCACAGACTAAGAAAATATTCGCAAAACATATATGTGGTAAAGGACCTGGATCCAGGTAATATTAATATAAAGAAGTCTTACAACTAAATAATAAAATGACAAACACCAATTTAGTGGTATTTGCCTAGGATCAGAAATGGGGGTTGACTAGAAGAACATAAGGGGATTTGGGGAGGTGATAGAAATTTTCTGTATTTTGACTGTGGTGGTGGTAGTTACAAGAGTGTATAAAAATCCTTGAACTATACTTAAAATGAGTGCATTGTATTATAGGTAACTAGACATCAATAAGTTTTATTTTTAACTAGTAGATTAGGGTGAATATGTTCATCTGAAACCTTACCCAGTAAATAATAAGGTAAAATGCAGAACCAGTATTCAACTCTAAATCTGCCACCTCCCTGATGCAAGTGCTCTTCCTCTTGTATCATGCTATTTCTTATGTTTCCATGTTTCTGAGAATAGTTCCACTTTTAAAATGTCCAGTCCAATTTTTCCCATAATTACATTTGCGCTGGTCAAACCATTTGCCTTTACTGAAGTTTGGGAACTATTATATAATAGCAAGAGGCATGGGTGGACTTTCCGAAGTACTTAATGTCTATTCCTCCAATATCTGACTTAAATCTCTAATTACAGAACAGGTTAGGCAATTGTCCTGACCTCTGTGGCCTAAGAACCTAATAGCTAAGGCTAGACCTGGCCACATGAGTGAGCTAAATGGCATTAATGCAATTGAATTTACAGTCAGCCATTTCAGGAGGATTTCAGTGACTGATCTAATGTAATTCTAGTATTTTTATGAAGATTTTAAATTAAAATATTCTTATGTTTCCATGTTAGACCTACCTCTGTTTTAAAAATCAAATTGTTTAAAAAAACTATATAACTCTGAATTAGGACAGTGTGTTGAAAATGATTTAGATTCTTTATATTTCAGGTTGTAGAGGGAAAGTAGAGAAGTTTGGCTGAATTTTTCTGTCTTAATATGATTAAACTGAGTTTGAAGGTTTACGATTATTCAATAAAAGGCTGAACAGAGACATAGACCAATGGAACAGAACTGAGAACCCAGATATAAAATCATCACCACATAGCCATCTAATCTTTGACAAAGCAGACAAAAGCATACACTGGGGAAAAGAATCCTTATTCCATAAATGGTGCTGGGAAAATTGGGTAGCCACACGTACAAGACTGAAACAGGATCCACACCTTTCACCTCTCACAAAAATCAACTCACAGTAATGACAGACTTAAACCTAAGGCATGAAACTATAAGAATTCCAGAAGAAAAATGTTGGAAAAACTCCTACAGACATTGGTCTAGGCAAAGATTTTATGAAGACGACCCCAAAGGCAATCACAGCAACAACAAAAATAAATAAATGGGACCTGATCAAATTAAAAAGCTTGTGCACAACCAAGGAAGCTATCACAAGAGCAAGCAGAGAACCTACAGAATGCGAGAAAATATTTGCATGTTACACATCTGATCAAGGGCTGCTAACTAGAATCTATACAGAACTCAGGAATATCGGCATGAAAATATCAAACAACCCTATCAACAAGTGAACAAAGGACGTGAACAGAAACTTTTCAAAAGAAGATAGACAGATGGCCAACAAACACATGAAAAAATGCTCAACATCTCTCGTCATCAGGGAAATGCAAATCAAAACCATGGTGAGATATCATTTATCTCCAGTGAGAATGTCCTTTATCAAAAAGTCCCAAAACAATAAATGTTGGCATGGATGCGGAGAGATAGGAACACTCATACACTGCTGGTGGAACTGCAAGTAGTACAACCTCTGTGGAAAGTAATATGGAGATACCTCAAAGAGCTACAAGTAGAACTACCATTTGATCCAGCAATCCCATTACTGGGCATCTATCTACCCAAAAGAACAAAAGACATTCTATAAAAAAGACATCTGCACTCGAATGTTTATAGCAGCACAATTCACAATTGTAAAGATGTGGAAACAACCCAGGTGCCCATCAATACATGAGTGGATTAATAAAATATGGTAT
>CAUYRT010102971.1:0-54959 GCA_963574885.1 Lepilemur ruficaudatus | reverse complement strand
AGTTTTCAAATCTTACAATGTACCTCTGGAGTGAAAAAAGTAAATGGGCTGGTAAACAATGAATGAAAGAAATGTGGTATTTAAGAAAATCATACTGCTTACGTTTATGTTTCCTATTAGACTTTTTTTTTTTTTTTTTTTTAGACAGAGTCTCACTCTGTTTCCCGGGCTAGAGTGAGTTCCCTGGTGTCAGCCTAGCAAACACCAACCACAAAAACCTGGGCTCAAGGGATCCTACTGCCTCAGCCTCCTGAGTAGCTGGGACTACAGGCATGCGCCACCATGCCCGGCTAATTTTTTCTATATATTTTCAGTTGTCTGGCTAATTTCTTTCTATTTTTTAGTAGAGACGGGGCCTCGCTCTTGCTCAGGCTGGTGTCGAACTCCTGAGCTCAAACGATCCGCCTGCCTTGGCCTCCCAGAGTGCTAGGATTGCAGGCATGAGCCACCACGCCTGGCCCAGATACGATTTAAAGTGAGAAAAAAATAAGGTGCAGAATGGTACGTGCAAAACTGTGTGCTATCCTTTCTATAGAATGGAAAAGAAAGCAACACTGTAGGTGACAGTGAGAGCTGATACGTATTGTTGAACCTCAGCACAGGCCTGCGAGGTGGGTACCGTGATTACATCCCGTTCTGCAGATGAGAGTAACTGGCTCAGAGAGAGGTTGCCAGGTCACGTACTAGCTGGTGAGGGGCAGGGCTGGGTCGTGGAGTCAGGCAGGCTGGCTCCAGAGTTTGTGCTCTCACCCTCACACCATGCTCCCTTGTACATACACAGGTGCTTATTTGCTTGCATAAGATATTCGTAAGGGAAAGCTATGGGAGATGGCTATTTTACTGTTCCCTTCTGTGTATTTTGACCACTGGGTCATGTGAAGTAGTATCTATATATTTTTATAAAAAACCAATAAGTTTATGATAGGGAGCAGGTGCAGGGAGGTGGATATGTTGCTTAAGACCTGGGTTCCCTGAGGCAGTTGTAAAATTCTGGCCTGAGTACCAGGGGCTGGGGGCTGTGCCTGCCATGCTGGGTAAATATCGGTGCCTTGCCCCAGCTCTGCTCCGCTCACAGGGCTCCTAGAAGATAGCGGGTGAAGGTGTGCAAGGAGAAGCCCGTTTGGCCTCATGCTAACTCCAGGGCCAAGGGTCAAGGAGGTGGTCATGATGCGGGACCCGCTGCTGTGACCTGAGGCAGGTCATGTTTTCCCATTACCCCCTCAGCCCCAACCTACTTGCTCATTGGCCCCAAGGCTCTCAGCATGCCTGCCCAGGCTTGCTTGACATGGCTCAGGGCAGTGGGTGGGCAGGGTCTATTTCTGCTGGTGCAGATCATGGTTTCTTGGGACTGGAGGGCTGCTGTGTACACAGACTTGCACCTCCAGGGTTCTAAAGCACTTGCACTTCACTTCCGCTATGGTTGAGAGGCCCGCACAGCCCTGCTAGAGATTGCCCACAGCCAGAGCAAGAGGGTTGTGGGGCTGGGGCAGCTCACCTGCTTCCTTTCCAACATACACTCACCCGGAGAAAATTTCCTTTCTCTGCCCTTCCCTTTCTTTGCTTGCCTGGGCACAGCCGGGAGCTGCTGTGTGATGAGTTGGTGTCAGGTGGTGCGTGGCCGCCCCTCCCCAGCAGCTGGCGTCCTCCTCCTCCATCTGTGATGAAGGAGCCAGAATACTGCAACAACCAGACAACCTCACAACCACAGTGAGCACAAACCCCACAGCACCACAGCCGCAACCACCACACCATGTGGCCACACAACCACAACTGCAGTATCTACCAGAACTGCCGCAACCACACAAGCACACGACAGCCACAACCACAGCGCCCGCACAGCTGCACAACCACACGGCCCCAGTAATCGGCAGCAACCACAGCATCAGCTGCCATTTACCAAAAGCCCGTTGTGCTGTCACCTAAGGCCCTGAGATGGGTGTCCCCAGCCTCCTGCTGTAGATCTGCGCAGGCCCAGGAGGCTGGGTAACTTCTAGGCCTTCAGGCAGGAATGGGTGGGGCTGGTCTTGGGAGGAGCTGGGCTCCTGATCCCGCCTCCCCTCTGAGGCAAGGCATGGTCCTTTGAACACTTCCTTGTCAGTTTGGCTCTAAGCCCTTGAGGCTGGGGCGTCTTTCTTGTTTTCCTTTTCCAGTGGGTTCCCTGAGATGCTCAGCGCGGACCTCAGCATGCGTGGCCTGCCCTGGTGTTCCTGCTGGGAGCAAGCAGGCGTGTGTCCTCTCGCCCCATGTCTGATTTGCTGTGGCGGCTCATGCCAGGGAGCAAGCCTCTGGCCTTCCGAGAGCCGTTCTCCAGGAGGGGCTGGGCCTCAGTGGAGCAGCACGTCCTCGAGTGCGCTCAGCACGGCCAGGGGGCGGGGGAGGGGGTGCGGGAAGCGCCTGCTCTGCGCAGCCCACCCCCAGGCATGGCCCTTGCCGGCAAGGGACTGACCACGTGCGTGGGAGATGGGACTTGCTGCTCAGTGTCCCATCTAGTTCTAGAGGGATAACTGAGCAGATAGACTGTCATCAGAAAGCAGGCCCCAGGCCTCTGGACCCCAGCGGACAGGCAGTTTCTGTTGGCCAGAAATCTCTAGCCTTCTCTCTGGACAGCATTTCTGAGGCACCTGCTAGGCACTGGGCACAGCGGGGGTGAGTCCAGTGACAAGCTGGGCATGGTTCCTCAGGTTTCCTTCCGTTTCTGCTTCCTATTAGGGGCCCAGGATGGAATTAAAGGGAAATTAAGGCAGCAAGGCAGATCCTCCACGCTCTGGGAGAGCTCTGGAGGCCTAGACTGCAAGAGCGGGGTGGGGTGCGGGCGTGCGGTGGGCGTCAGAAGGGGTCACAGAGGAGCAGAGAGGAGAGGGCTGGGGTCAGAATTTTCCGTTTGGAGCCAGTGATCACAGGAGGGAAGGGCGGGTGGCCTCACGCTGTGTCAGGGGAGAGCGCAAGCCCGGGATGGGGGCAGAGGCGTGAGGTGAGGCTAGAGGAAGACGCAGGCTTCTGCTAAGGAAGTTGAGTTTTACGTAACAAGCAACTGGAGTCACGAACGCAGGAAGATGATTCAGTCAACACATGGTGGCTTAGGAAGACAATTGCCTCCTCCGTGAGCGGGGCTGCGGGGAGGAGCTGCCCGGCCAGGGCCAGGGGGTCTGTGCAGGGCCTGCTGCAGCTCCGGTGTGCGGGGCAGGACAGTGGACTGGCAGGGCTGGGGAGGGTGAGGTGTGTGACGGAGGCAGGAGCAGGGGCTCCCCAGACGCCTGGGGGTGGGGGCTGCGAGTGAGGAAGGTGCGACCAGGATTCTGAGGGCGCTCAGGCTGGAGAGATGGGCGCGGAGGACAGGAGAGAAGGACAGGGAGAGGAGAGGGGAGGTGGAGGAGTGCTTTCTGGATCGGAAGGAACAAGGGTTAACAGCAAACTTACCTTGTCTAGGTCATTTCCATGTGAGGCTGTGCCAGGGAGAAATGAGTGTCTGCTCATACTGCCCTTACTGCTAGGTCGATGGCCTTTGATTTTACCAATGTCAAGAGAAGAGAAAGCTCCCCTCTTCCAATTTTGGAGAATTTTTAGTCTTGCTGAGAAGTACCCTATGCTTCCTCATTTCTGATTTCAAAGAAGAAGTACACTTTTCCTCCCAGGAAAGGGGAACCGGTTCCCCACCCTGTCAGAGCAGTGGCCGGTGAGATTTGCTAAAGCACTTGCCTGCTGTCCAGAGGGGCTGACAGGCCCTTGCCCCCAGATCCAGCCTGTCGGGACAGCAAGAGCAGTTTTCCTTTGTCTTACCCAGTCCCAGCCAGTGCTTCTCAACTGTGATCAAACTGTACTATCACTCAGAGGGGTTTTAAAAATCCTGTTACCCAGGTAGCAGCCAAGATCAATTCAATCTAATGAATGGGGGGGGATGGGTGTGTTTGAAAGCTCCCCAGGAGATTCCAGGGTACAGCCAGGCCTGGCAACCTCAGGTCCAAGTGTGCAGTTCCTGTAAATGCCTCTATTTACAGCTTGAACCTAGTTGTTTTAAAAGCTGAGCAGATGCTTTTGATATTGTAGTGCAATTGACGCTTGAAGAACAGGAGGGTTAGGCGCACTGAACCCCTGTGCAGTGTATAAGTTTTGATTCCTCAAAAACTTAACTACCCACAGCCTACTTTTGACCAGAAGCCTTACCAATAACAGACATACCGATTAACGCTGATTTTGTATGTTATATGTATTATATACTGTGTTCTTACAGTAAAGTGAGCTAGAAAAAAGAAAATGTTACTAAGAAAATCATAAGGAAGAGAATGTACTGACTGTTCATTAAATGGGAAGGGATCATGAGAAAGGTCTTCATTCTCTTCATCCTCACACTAGCAGGCTGAGGAGGAAGAGGAGGAGGAGGAGGAGGGGTTGGCCTTGCTTTCTCAGGGCTGGCAGAGGTGGAAGACAATCTGTGTGCTGCAGGGCCTGAGATGTTCAAACCATGTTGTTCAAGGGACAGCTGTATTTAAAACGAGGCAGGCTCAGCCTAGTCTTAAGGGAAAGGCGAGCGGGGAAAAGGTAATCACCAGCATGAAATACTTCTGAATTAGAGTGCCACCCACTGCCTCCCTGCCACACAGTTGTTTGTACCTGGCACAGGCCCCCTTCTTGTTCCCAAGGGTCAGGACAATTCCACCTGCACTTTCATTGGTTCTTTATCTTTGTAAAGACCCAGATCATTATGTATGTATCTTACCTTAGGTTTCTATAAAAGAATATTAGACTGGGTAGCTTAAGCCCACAGTCCCCAACCTTTTTGGCACCAGGGACTGGTTTCATGGAAGACAGTTTTTCCACAGATGGGGGTGGGGGAGGTGGAGCTCAGGCGGTAAATATAGATGAAGCTTCACTTGCTCATCTGCTGCTCACCTCCTGCCGTGCGGCGCCCAGTTCCTAAATTTCATGGAAGACCGAAGGGTGGGTGTGGGGGTGGTGGAGCTCTGTGGCCTGGTCCCTAACAGGCCTTAGACTGGTACCATTTGGGGCCCAGCGGTTGGGGACCGCAGGCTTAAGCAACACACATTTATTCCTCACAGTTCTGGAGGAGGCTGGAAGTCCCAGATCAGGGTGCCAGCATGGTTGGGTTCTGGGGAGGGCTTTTTTCCTGGCTTGTAGATGGCCACCTTCTTGCTGTGTCCTCAAATGGCAGAGAGAGAAAGCTCTGGCATCTCTTCTTCTTATTATAAGAGCACTAATCCCATTACGAGGGCTCCACACTCATAACTTCATCTAAACCTAATCACCTCCCAAAGGCTTCACCTCCTGTAATACCAGCACATTGGGTATTAGGGTTTCAACACATGAATTTTGAGAGACACAATCATTTAGTTGTAAGAGCATGACTATCTTGTTCTACCAAAAGGTTTTCTCATCCTTGCAAAAGGGTTAACAATATCCAGTTCATAACTTGACTCTGAGGGCTAAGAGCTATGCTGGGAAATATCTAATGTAATTCCTGGCTCATAGTTGGAAGCAACACATGACAGCCACTGTTATTGGTTAGATATGCAGTGCTTTTGCTGTCTGTTCTAAAGTTTTGTGATTTCCATTGTGGTGTCACTCCTTAGTAAATCTTTCATATGGGGACCACAGGCTGTAATTCCTTTTAATTATTGTATGCCTGAAAAAAATATTTTTCTCTCTTGAATGAATAATAATTTGCTAGGTTTAGGATTCTGTGTTGATAGTAACTTTCTCTTCACACTTGGCAAGAGTTCCTCCCATGATTTCTGGCATGTGTTTCTGATGGCGTTACTACCATCAGTTTTCTTTCTTTTGTAGGTAATCCATCTTATTTTCTTTGATAAGATTTTTTTTGTTATCCTTACATAGCTCAGTTTCACTGTGAGGTATAGACACCTAGATATATCATAGTAAAAATGCAAGTTCGTATGTGTCTGTATCTGGTGAGTTCTTAGTGAAGTCTAACTTTAATACTGGAAAACTTCAAATATTATTGCTTTGAAAGCACTTCTTTCTCATTCCTTCTATTCTTTTCTTCTGGAATTTCTATTAGTTGTATGCTGGTGCCTGTTAGTCTACCTTTTAATTACCCTCTCATATTTTAAAATTACATTTTTTTCTCTTTGGGCTGTGTCATGGGTGATTTCTTCATTGCTGCCTTCCCATGAATGCATCTCCTCCGCCATAACTTCATAGGGTTCATCCAGTACTACTGATTTTATGTATTTTAATGCCTACATTTTTTCATTTCAACTGGTTCTTTTTCGTAACTTGCTTTTGTTTTGCCTATTTATTATTTCATAATTTATTTTTTATAAATGGTTGTTATTCATTCCTTTATATCTTTGAAGATCCTAAACATTTCTTCATAACTTGTTACTACTTGACATATCACATAATTTTTAAAAACTGTCTCTTTCACTAGAATGTAAGCATTATGAGGGCACACACTTTGTTTTGTTTATTATGGTATCCTCGGCACCTAAAACAGTGTCTAGGACATTGTAGGTGCTTAAAATATTTGCTAAATAGATAATAAATTCTTACTGTAAAAGGGCAATAGCAGATTGCCCTACTATTTTCACTTCATCTGAAGTGAATTCAGTTTCTACCATTGCATTTTTTAATTGCAGTGTTTGACTGCTTTCTTAGTCTTTCTCTTGCAGAGTCACTATTAGTAATTTCAGTCTCTCTCTGTGCTCACCACCTTCCAGCCTAGTGGTTTTGTAGTTGCTTCTTTTCGGCCCCACTGTCCCCAGTACAGAGCCAGATTTTCAATTGTCAGCTCAGGTATCCATGCTGTCATGATTTGGGGACATTGCCATTCCTGTCACTGGGCCACCTTTTGGCCAGGTTCCTCCTCAATCGGGGGAAAAACTTTGTATAAACCTCAGCCCCAGTATTTTATATTCCTGGTTTTTGGGTGTGGAAGCCCCACCCAGTCCCTGGCTTGGGGACTCCTCATGTGGCAGTCCGCTGCTCACCACAGAAGAACTCCTGGCCACCTCGCCTGCTCCCTGACCCAGACCTGACAAACCCGCAGCCCCATTCCTGCTTGCTGCATTGGGTTTCTGTTTCTCTGATCCTAGGAGACACTGATCTTTTGGGGCAGGCTTTGACTTACATTTTTATTTTTGCATTTTTATCTACTATTGTTAAATGTTTGGCGCATAGGGGGCCCCAGAAGCATAGAACCATGTGCCTGGAAGACCTGTAATTAGAACTCGTTTTGACTCCCCATTAAGCCTATGGGAACAGCAGGCCCGTGGGGTTCACTCTTGAAAGTGAGGCGTGCTGAGGTTGGAGGACACGTTAACGCTCACCTCGTGCCACCTAGTTTTACAGAAAAGAGGCCCAGTGACTTGCTTCAGGCCATGCATTTTGTCAGTAGCAGAGCCAGGAAGGTGAACCTTGACTCCGCAGCCGGGTCTTTGAACACCTGCCTTTGAACTTCCTTCTGCACAGGACGGTGGTCTTGCTCTGCTGCTGTGCTGACCCTCACAGTTTAAGGGCCGGCTCTGGGCTGCCCAGTTTTCTGTGGTTTCTTCCATTTCCGGAGGCACATGGCACTTAAGAGGGAGGGCAAGAAGATGGACTTTAAGAATAACCTAGTGCCTGCCCCGTAGCAGCTCGGCCTGTGGTGGGGGTGTGACGTCTCTGGTAACATCCGTGTGCACGCTCACATTTTATATACACCACCGCCCTCTGGTGGCCACACGGGGCATCACACGTGTGGTCTGGAACAGGGAGCAGAGTACCCCAAGCCCAGTTTGTAGCAAATATTAAGGTTCTCGCCGGGCGCGGTGCCTCACGCCTGTAATCCTAGCACTCTGGGAGGCCGAGACGGGCGGATAGCTCAAAGGTCAGGAGTTCGAGACCAGCCTGAGCAAGAGCGAGACCCCCGTCTCTACTATAAATAGAAAGAAATTAATTGGACAACTAAAAATATATGTAAAAAAATTAGCCGGGCATGGTGGCGCAAGCCTGTAGTCCCAGCTACCCGGGAGGCAGGAGGATTGCTTGAGCCCAGAAGTTTGAGGTTGCTGTGAGCTAGGCTGACGCCACGGCACTCACTCTAGCCCGGGCAACAGAGTGAGACTCTGTCTCAAAACAACAACAAAAAAAATATTAAGGTTCTCATAGCCACAACTTCCCTGCCCTGCATGGAAACAGAAATTCAAGTCCTATTTATTTTGATTTTCAATAAAAATATAATATATATATTTCTATAATTAGAAACTATAATCTATCTCTATGTAGAGGTCCATGCACTCTCCTGTTGGCGCTGACGATCAAAGCAGCACTGTCCAACAGAAATAGAACATGAGCCATATAGTCATTTAAAATTCTCTAGTAGCTACATTAAAAAGTAAAAAAAGTTAATTCATTTTCATCATGTACTTGATTTAACCTAATATATGCAAAATATTATCATTTCAGCATGTATTAATATATTAATAAAAACTACTACATTTGATCTTAGCCAAAAAGCTGACAAGCCATATTATTTAAAACTACTAATAAGACATTATGCATCCTTTTTTTCTTAATAAGTTTTCGAAATCTGGTATGATTTTCATGCTTGCAGCCTACCTCAGTTCAGACCAGCCACACTGCAGTTCTCAACAGCCACGTTCCACAGCCACATGGGCCTGGTGGCTACTGCATTGGAGAGCAAAAGTCAAGGACAGTGGCTTCCAGACTCTGTCTTTGTTATTGCACTGACGTTTGTAAGCCCATGGGGGAAATTTTCACCAATCTGCAGCAAGATGAGAAAACTGTAAACAATGATTTTTTACATATAAAGTCAATGTAAGATTATTGGCTATCTTTTTTGGAGGAAATGCTTAGAGGTGAGGTTGTCCTTCTGACTGTTGGTATTAATGTATTCATTCTTCTATGAAATGGTGGTTCTAGCAGATAACAGTTTATTAATCAAGTGTTTTTATTTTGGAAATAAACATTTGCAATCCTCCTCAGGGCTCCACACTTTGTGTGAACATTTTTCTGGTGTGTGATGTGCTAAATTCTGGGAGCCACCGTGCTAGGTGGCATTGTTTCCCTGCTTGGACAACAGATGCTCACACATGGACTGCAGGCTTGTGAGCCAGGGTGCTGGACCATTCTCTGGATGTCACTGCCACACCTTTATCTCTGCCTCACAAAAGCGTAAGGAGATGCAAGTGTGAGTGTGATGTGAACATAGGGGCAACCTTGCATTTATAACCACCAAACGAGTAAATCATTTGCAAAATCCAGTTCTCAGCAATAATTAGGAGCAAATGACTACTCAATTGAGCATACAGACTGTGATATTGTGAAATATATATTTGGTCTGTGACCCTGTTCCTGGCATCCAACTCCTAAAATCCTTAAAATCTCCGCAGTGATGTCTTTTTGTATGCTAATCAGTTGATGGCTGGCTGGCAGCCCCTAGATAGCTTCAGGATGGGGGCCGGTCATTGGAAAGACCAAGGCAGGATTAGGGGGTTGGCACTTTCACCCCCTATCCCTTACCTTTGCAGAGGGGAGAGGGGCTGAATATTAATTTGATTACTCATGACTAATGGTTTAATCAGTCACGCCTATGTAATGAAGCCTCCATAAAAACCCAAAAGGACAGGGTTCAGAGAGCTTTTGGATAGCTGAACATGTGGAGGTTCCCAGAGGGTGGTGCACCCCTTCCCCATATCTCGCCCTGTGCATCTCTTCGTCTGTATCCTTTGTAATGTCCTTTATATAAATGGGTAAGCTAAGTGTTTCCCTGAGTTTTTGAGCTGCTCTAGCAAATTACTTGAGCCCAAAGAGGAGTTTGTGGGAACCCCAACTTACAGCCCGTCAGTCAGAAATTCCTGAGGCCCAGGCTTGTGACTGGTGTCTGAAGGGGAGGCAGCCTTGGGGACGAGCAGTGGGATCTGACACCATCTCCAGGTAGGTAGGTCAGAAGTGGATTGAAGGACACCCAGCCAGTGTCCACTGCAGACTTGGTTGCTTGGTTTTTGGTGGAGAAACCTCCTCCCCCACATTTGGTCCCAGAAGCCCTCTGTGCCGATGGCTGGTGGTCCGAGGGCAGGGGACACACAGTTTGTGTTTCTTGCACTCAGACCTTGGAGGATGGCATTGCAATTTTATGTGCCTCGTTTTAACTGCAGACAATGGAAGCTGATAAAATACAAAAAGAGAAAGCCACTGATTTATGAGGAAGGTCTTTAAGATCCTTCCAGGCCTATATCTGAAGTGGTGCTGTGTAAGTTTGTCCCACTGCATGGGGCTGGGGACGGAGGGGGGTGAGACTCTTTTTTGGGAGCAGAGTTTTCCCATCTGTACTATGGAAGGAGTGTCTACTGGCAGTGGCTACAAATTGCAGTCTGGTCTAAGAGTCCCCTCATCTCTAACTGCTGTCCCTCTTGGTTCATCTGTCTGCCCTGAGTGTCCTAGCAGGCCATAGCCCTATCCCAGGCTTTGAGGCTGAACTTCAAGGTGTCCTTAAAATATGCCTCTGGCCACCCTGTTTATGAATGCAGCCCTTCAGTGCTCCACCCAGCAGTCACTAGGGCACAAATTAGCAGTTGTGTTTTTTTTTCAAATATAACCTTTATGCTAGAGTCATAATACGGAAAGGATGCTAGCAGATTGGAATTTTGCATTAATAAATCAAATAATTTTGATTGCTCTGGGAGCTCATAATTTAAGAAATCCTATGGTGAATTCTGTAGATTGAGTAATCAGCCCTCTCTCTGTTTTAAAAACTCAAGTTTTAATGTATTATCTTGCCTAAGGGAGATGAGTCCATGCATATTAAAAAATAAAATAGATGCAAAGAAAAGATACCATCTTCACGCTTCCTGTCGGTATTTAAATAGTGGTATGTAATCACAATTACCCAGCTCACAAGCAATTACACTGAGTATTAATGAGAGAACCCTAGTTACACAACTGTGCTCAAGGGAAGCTGCTGCCTGAAAGTCAGGGTTAATGGCCCAGCAATTGTTTTAATGGATTTTCAATGAAGTGTGAAGATGACAGGCTAACAACAGTGAACTTCTATGACAGAGCACAATTAGCGAATTGCTATTAGTACCCTGACCTTGTTTCTGTTTTTATTTCCTTACCATCCTGGTGAACTGAATCCCGAAGTATTTATTTATTAGTTTGTGTTTAGCACAACTCATAAAACCTTTGTTAGCTGAGAGTGAGGGTGTCTCATCTCTACCACCCTTGTGGGAGAGGTATTGATATGGCTTCCTTTAGTGGGGGGTGTTAGATGTTTAGATGGTGAGCCTGATGCCCATGGATTCTAAGTCTTCTCTCCACTGGCTCTTTCCAGGCTCCCTGGCCCTCTGGTTCCACCTCTCTGGCCTCAACCCGCTGAAGAACTTGGCCCTGGGTACCCAGCCCCCATAGTCTTATCCTCTGCTGGTTCCTTGTCCTCTGGAGTAACCAAGTCCCCACCCCAGGAGGTGTGTAGCCAGTGGTTACGACTCAGCCTCTGGCATCAGACTGCCTGGGTCTGCATCCTGCCTCTGCTAGATGACTCTTTTGGCAAGTCACTGGGCCTTTTGGTGCCTCATCTGTTCCCTTGTCTGTAAGGTCTGTGTCCAGTGCCCATGAGCAAGTGGCGTGTGTTGCATGTCACTCCTCCCAGGCACTCTGTCTTCTCCCCTCATTTCCAGTCCATGTGTTTGAGCCCAAGGACTTTCCTTGACCACCCTCCTAGCACTTCTGGGGACTCAGATTTTGCTCCTGACCGCCATTTCCCTGGCTGAGTCCCCTCTCTCAAAAAGACTGTATAAGTTCCTTTTGTTTGTTTGTTTGCTTTAAAAAGTTGTCTCCTAACTAGGTGTTAGCACACTACGGCTGTGAGCCAGATCCACCCACTGCCTGTATTTTTGTCAATAAAGATTTATTGGAACAAACCAGGCTCATTTCCTTATGTATAGTCTATGGCTGCTTTCCTGCTACCGCAGCAGAGCTGAGTCGTTGTGACATCAAAGTATGGCTGAAATAATTTACTCTCTGGCCCTTTACAGAACAGTTTATCAATTCCTGCCTGTCATGGGTTCAATTATGTCTCTCCAAAAAGATATGTTGAAGTCTTAATCCCTAGTACCTCCGAAGCGACCTTATTTGGAAATAGAGTCTTCACAAAAGTAATCAAGTTAAAATAAGGTCATTAGGGTGGGCCCTAATGCAAATACGATCATTGTCCTTATAAAAAGGGGAAATCTAGACACAGAGACAAACACATGCAGAGGGAAAGTGACGGGAGACCACCACGTGAGGACAGAGGACTGGGGGTGCATCTCCGAGCCAAGGATGCCGGCGGCCACCAGAGGCCGGGAGAGAGGCCTGGAGCAGCTCCTTCTCCAGCACCTGCAGAGGACAACTTGATCTTGGACTTCCGGCCTCCAGAACTGTGAGACATAAATTCCTGTTGTTTTATGTCACCCAGTTTGTGGCACTTTGTGATGGCAGCACCAGGAAACAAATACACTGCCTAACCGGTTATCTTATTTTGTTTATTCCTCAAGGTTCTTTTATTGAACACATTTGTGTGATGTGACACAGTCATTTTAAAGCTCTCCGCCCCCACCCCGCACATTACTGTGTTTGATCCTCATGCGGTAGGAGGGCCCACGGGCAACTCACTGAACCAGTGACAGAGGCTCGGAGACTTTGGGGCCTCGCAAAAGGGCCCCTCACAGGGTGCTATATAGAGGGGAGAGGGCAGCGTTTCCCGAGGGCTCCTGTTGCGCTTTCCACACATCATCTCATGACCCCCGACGAGCCTGACAATTAACCGCTGAGGAATTAAACTAAGAATCAGACAGCTATGACTGTAAAAAGTGCTTTCTCTTTTGCCTGACTTCCCCGCCCTCGTGTGGGCTTCTCGCAGCAGAGCCACGGGAGGGCGGAGCAGGCGCACAGCGTCCGGGGCCGCGTTGGAACCAGCCCGCACACGCGGGATGTCTTGGGAGGCTGTTTCTTCCGAGGGCGACGCTGGCCTTACCAGTGTGTGGTCAAAGGAGACAAGACAGTCTAGAGACCCCTTCTGCAGCCCTGTGGGATGTGGTCTGGGTCTGAGGGCTGGGGGCTGTGGCGGTGCGTCCCGTGGCTGTGGAAGTGGCGCTCACTCTGGTCAGGGCTTGGTCTGGGACACTATGGGCTCCCCTGACCTCCCACCCCAGGTGCCCATCCAATCTGAGGCTCTTGCAGCCCTGGTCTCTGTTTCTTCCTTGTTCGGTTGTCACAAAGATTCTTCCACATCATGGATATTCTTTCCAGTTATGCCAGTAGTTTGGGGACCATAAACAGAGGTAGCTGTCCCAATAGGGTTATCTCCATGCTATGGATGAGAAAATCGAGTCCCAGTGGGGTCGGGTCTCACAGCCTGGCAGGGCTGATGGTGGCGCTGGGAGTTGGCTCGTCTGGCTCTGCAGCTATGCGGCCACACAGGGCTGAGGGGTCCTTGTGCTCAGCTTCTTCCCAAGACACACCCAGAATGTGACTCCTGCGCATGCGCGTGCATGCGAGCTTGCGTGCTTGTGCGTGTGTGTGTGTGTGTGTATGTGCTGAGTGGGGAAGATGGAGAGCAAGAGGGAGGAAGGCCAGAGTGTGTTCGGGGGAAGAGGAGAAGCTGGAGGCAAAAGAATAGAAGCAGAAAGTATGGAACTGACCTGGGACACTAACCTATGCACCCTGGTCTCCCTCCTCCCAAAGTCAAAGAAAGTGCCACCTCTCTGACCGCAGAGATGCTAGTTCCTGGACCGCCCAGCCCTCGTTCCGCTTTGGCAAGAAGGTGTAACCAGGGTCTTTAGCTGCGCAGGGACCTGCGAAGCCCGAAGCCAGGCGGGGCGGCTGTGCTGAGGACGTCTGAAGCTGGGGCAGAGGAGGGGCTGGTGGAAGGATTCTGGGAGGCAGGGCCTGGGGCCTCCTGTGGCCTCTCGGGCATCAGCCAGCAGAGGAATGAGTCGGTCTGAGCATTAAAAGGATCCCTCGAGGAGACCTGAGATGCCTCCTGGCCCTGTTCTGCAGCTGGGCCGATTGAAGGGAACAGATTTGGCCCTCAGCTAAGTTGCAGGGAAGACAGAGGGAGAAAGAGGAAGGCTCCATCCTCTTCTTTCTTAGCCCATTCTCCTCACCAGTGGAATTATGCCACCGCTTGTGCATGGTCTTCTCTCTTCATTTGCACGGCAGTCTCCCGCCCCCGCCATACCTTGGCAATCATTTATGCTTTAGTAAAATCGAGCACATACGTCTCTTTACCTTCTCCGGGGTTGTGAGTTGAATTGTGTCTCCCAAGAAGATATGTTGAACTCCTAACGCCCAGTGCCTCAGCATATGACCTTATTTGGAAATAGGATCATTGCAGTTAAGGGGAGGTTGTATTGGGGTAGGGTGAGCCCTTAATCCAACATGGCTGGTGTCCAAAGATGGAGGTGGGGAGACGTGAGGGAGGAATGCCGTGCAGACAGAGGCAGAGACAGGATCGGGCAGTCGTAAGGCAAAGAATGCCAAGGACGGCTGGAAAACACCAGAAGCTGGAAGAGGCAAGGGAGGGTTCTCCCCTGGAGCCTTCCGAGGGAGCACAGCCCGCTGACACCCTGACTTCGGGCTCCCTCCTCCAGACTGTGAGAGGCTAAATTTCTGTTGTTTTAAGCCACCCAGTTTGTGGTATTTTGTAATGGTAACTGTAGGAAACTAACACCAGGTATATTATATTTTTTAGGGTCTTATTTCTAATTGTGATATTTAAGATTTATCCCATCCAAAGAAATGTCCAAAATCCTATTAACTTACTACTAATCAGCCTTTACCTGAAAATGAAAGTGCTTTGTTTTGGGGGATGCTGGGGCCGTGTGGGGATTCGGAAGGGCCCCTTTGTTGCAAGGGCTGGGATGTGCTTACCTTTGCAGAGTGGGAGCCGGGGAGGGGCCCAGCTAGACCGTGGCCCCACTGCTGGGGGGCGGCTGGGGAGCCACTGGGTGGCTTCAGCTCAGGGGTGCTGAGGGTGTGGGTATGAGGGAGGTGTGGACATAGGGGTCTTCGTCCCTGCTATGGCAGAGAGGGTGGATGGGGGGACCTGGTGGAAATGAGATGTCAAACTTTACCTTTTATTTATTTGTCTGAAGATTAAGCTGTCCACAGATGTTAATTATTGAGCCATTACCTGTGCAATTCTATTCACAAGCCAGGGACACAGAGCAATTGAAACAGAGTCCCTTTCAAACACTGCACACGAATGTTCATTATTGACAATTGCAAAAGGTGCAAACAGCCCAAATGTCCATCAATGGACAAACAGAACATGGCTGTTCATGCAATGCTATATTCTTCAGCCATAAAAGGAATGAAGTATTGCTGTGTGCTACAGCATGGACAGACCTCAACAACATTGTGCTAGGTGAAAGAAATCAGACAGAAAAGGCCACATACTGTGTGTTTCCTTTCATATAAAATACCCAGAATACGCAAATCCGTAGAGACAAAAAGCAGAGTCATGACTGCCAGGGCTTGGAGGAGGGAGGAATGGAAGGCTGACTGCTTAATGGGTACGGGGTTTCATTTTGGGGTGATGACCATGTTCTGGACTACGTAGTGGTGATAGTTGTACAACACTGTGAATGTACTGTCACTGCATTGTACATTTTAAAATGGTAAATTTTATATTATTTTACTATAATTTAAAAAACAAATAGGAGGATTGCTTGAGGCCAGGAGTTTGAGACCAGCCTGGGCAACATAGAGAGACCCTGTTTCTTAAAAAAAAAACAAAAACAAAAAAAAGAATTGGCCATGTGTGGTGGCGCATGCCTGTAGTCCCATTCCCGGGAAAGCTGAGGCAGGAGGATCGCCTGAGCCCAGGATTTTGAGGCAGCAGTGAGCTGTGATGTGCCACTGCACTCCAGCCTAGGCAACAGAGTGAGACCCTGTCTCTAAAAACAATAAGGGTCCCCGCCCTGCATTAAGGTGAGAGGTGACAGACAATCAACGACAGGGAAATATACACTTCACCAAAGAGCTGTGATGCTGTGAACACTGAGAAGATGGGCTAAGGAAACAGAGTGACGGGCAGGGTGCTGTTCTAGGATGGTCAAGGTTGGCTTTTCTGAGCAGGACATGGGAGTGTCAGGCTGATGGCTGGGAGGGGACCCTTCAAGGCCCAGGAGCAGAAATGGCAAAGACCTTGAGGCAGGAGCCGGCAGGGGTGTTGGGGGGCCAGCCAGAGGCCAGTGGGACTGGAGCTGCAAGGGGCAGCGCAGGGGATGGAGGGTGGGGAGGAGAGGAAGGGGCAGGGAAGGCCTGTGGGCCAGGCGCCCTGAGGACCGTGGGGTGAGAGCAGAGAGTGGAGGGAGGGCACGGTGTGGAGGCCGGAAGTCAGCAGGAGGCTGCTCCTGCAGAAGCAACAAGACAAGGACTGAAGCTTGCTCCAGTGCCTTGAGTAATGCTAGCTAGAGTTATGCAGACGCCGCTCTCCTGTGCCCCATCGCATCGCAGCACAGTCGCCATTGAGCGGATCTGTGAGAGAGTGAAGATTCTCTTGTGCTTTTTGAGCACAGTGCCTGGGTCTGTTCATTTACTTATTTTTCATTCATGTTCATATTGATCGACATACTCTATCTCACACGGGTGGGTCTCTTGTGACCACCCTTGTCCCTGAGGTTCCCGTTCCTCTTCCCTGCTTGCTTTCTCTCCACTGCACTTACGTACCACTCCCCAACCCATGTGCTACGCACTTGTCATGGTTAGTTTTATGCGTCCACTTGGCTAGGCCACAGGACTCAGTTATTCCATCAAACACTAACCTCTTCGCAGTGTTGCTGCAAAGGTATTTTATGGATGTGGTAAACATCTGCAATCAGTTGCATTGCATGAACAACCATGTTCTGTTTGTCCACTGATGGACATTTGGGTTGTTTGCACCTTTTGCAATTGTCCATAATGAACATTTGTGTGCTGTGTTTGTTAGAAAGGTACTCTGTTTCAATCACTCTGTGTCCCTGGCTTGTGAACAGAACTGCACAGGTAATGGCTCAATAATTAACTTCTGTGGACAGCTTAATCTTCAGAGAAATAAAAGTAAAGGAGATTACCCTTTACGGGTGGTGTGGCGGGCCTCATTGAATCCGTTGAAAGGCCTTTCAGAGCAAAACTGAGGTTTCCCTATGGGAGAAGATATTCTGCCCCAAGACTGCAGCCTCAACTCCTGCATGCATTTCCAGCCTGCTCCACAGGTTCCAGACTTGCCAGCCTCCACGACTATATGGGCCAATTTCTCAAAATAAGTCTCTTCATACGTATATGTAATATGTACACACGTACACACATCTATGTCATCTATGCCTATATATCTCTCTCCTCCTGGTTCTGTTCACCTGGAGAACCCTGGCTGATGTGGATCCTTTATTTGTTCATCACACTCCTTCTCCCAGCTGCAAGCTCCCCAAGGGCAGGGTCTTTATTTCCTCCACAGCTGCACCTGCAGAGCTTAGGACAGTGCCTGACAATAGGAGGTGCTCAGTCAGTATCGCCCAACTGATAGTTCTGCAAGATTCTTGCTTATTTGAGTGGTTGCTGGCTCAGTTTGAAATTCAAGAGGGAGGGGAAAAAGCAAAGGAAATAAAGCACACTAGTCTTATCTGAGGCTGGGGATCTCCCAGTTGGGCCCAGCTTTGTGGATCCTGCTGTTGAGTATGTATCTGTTTGTAGCTGAAAGAAAGCTGTGGCAGGGGAGAAAGGTTGCAAATTTAAACTCAAGTTCACATTCTCCTAGCAACATGCACACCCCCGCTGCTGGCTGGTATGATCCAGGCACTAAATAAATGCAGCTGGAGCAGTGCCTGTTGCTAGGAGAACAATGACTCTCCCGCTTCCAGTGCGTGTAGGTGACTGGTGGCATTACTAGGGGTGTGCAAGGTGGGCGTTGCCTTTTGTTTCCCAAGTAATTGTTTTAAAGCTAGGTGAGTGAGGAGGTGCCAGGGGAGGGGTAGGATGAGGGAGAAAGTGTGAGCCTTGATTTTTGTTTGTTTGTTTGTTTAGGAGCTAGTGGTTAGTGAAAAGCCTCTTGTTTCAGAATGTGTCCCAAATGGGTTTGCAATTAGGGACAGAGTCTGTAGGAGCTTATGAAACAACCGTTTCCCTACATTGGCTCTCAGCATCCACAGACCATCTGGATCAGCTGAGTACGAAATGTGGGGGAGTGCCTTGGGGATGGGGTCCAAAATGAAAAAGCTCAAGCTGGCATTGATTGGGACGGAGAGGGATTTGGGTTTCCAGATTTTGTGTTTGCTTAATTACATTCACAGACTGTCCTGACCTCACTCCTCCGTCCTTTGTTGCTGCCTGGTCAGCGGGTGGACTGGCTGAACAGCAAACCAGACCAAGCAGGCAGCCAGCACGCTCCCCTCCCGGCAGCCTGGCTCTGGCTTTGCCTGTTGCCTGGAGGGACGGTGAGGCGGTGTGGTTGGGGGATGGGGGCAGCATTTTCCAGATGTTGTCTCCGGTTCTCAGAACCCCGTGTCGCCACCTCCACCCAGCAGAAAAGGGGCTGGCTCAGGGGCTGCACTGTCAGGTAAGCGGCAGGGCTGAGAGCTGAAGCCGCTGTCCCGCTCTGCAGGCCACCTTCTTTCTCATACATTTGCCATCAGGATTTGATGATGAGACATCATCTGCTACAGGATTAGAGGAGAAACATGTGGAGTAGTGATTGCTAAAAGTGCCCTGAAGAAAATAAATTCAAGTTTCCTCCCAGAGAAGCTTCTGCTTCAGGAGTAGGTGCGGAAAAAATACTGTATGTTCATCAGATGGGTTTTATTTCCCTCTCAGACATATGGAAAGACTGTGTTTCCCGGCTTCTGCCACAGTGCGGAGGGATCATGGGACTGAGCCTCGGGCCAATGCAAGGTGGGATAAAGGGCTGAACAGCCCTGCCTGGCATGGTCCAAACCTGCCACATAGCCCTCTCGCTGTGCCCCTGCAAGATGGCCCCACCAGGAAGGAGCCCAGGTCCCTGAATGCCTTCATGGAGCCGAACAGCAGCTACATTTGACTCATTCGACTAAGAGGGAAAATCAGCCTTTGCTGTGTTGAGCCACTAAGTGTTGGGGCTCTTTGTTACATTGAGGCTGTTCTGACAAATACAGAGTGTACACAGGGTATGTGACGTGATCGTTGTTGTGGGTCGGGGGAGATAGTGGGATTTGGGACAGAAGGGGTGAGGTGCAGTACATTACCCTAAACCGAGAAAAGGGAGCCAGTGTGTGAGCAGGTTTGCAAATTAGAGTTAACACCTCTGGTGGGGCCCTTTCTGAACTGTAACTAAAGCTAATCATGATAATAAAGGTTAGTTTTTATTGCATATTCACTTTTCTAAGTGCTTTAATGGATTATCTCATTTAATCCTCAAACATCCCAATGTGGTAAGAACTATTAGTATCACCTCCATTTTATAGGGAGGAAACTGAGGCCAACAGAAACAAAGAAACTTCACCAACATCCCCGAAAAGTAAGTGGCAAAGCCAGGATGGAGTTGAAGTATCCTGTAAACCTGCCTCAACCCTCTGTCTATCTCCATGAAAGGCACACGAACACCTTTGTAATGAGGATGAGGAGTTCTGATGTCATAACTGGTTGTCTGAAACAAAGGCGGAAGTGATTTGGCTGGCTTAAGTGTTCCAGGTTGTTAAAGATCCAGGCCATTCGATCCTCTCTGAAATGGTGCCGGGTGTTACTAGAAGCATCCCAGAAGGAATGGGAGTGCTGGGGTGATGGGGGAAGGGGGACTGGGGAGGGTGACAGTTGGGAGGTGGAGAGGCCAGCCTGCATACGTCATAGGCTTAGAGGAAGGGTGGACCCATGCTCAGGTGGAAGGAGCCAAGGGGGCTGGACATGTGCTCTTCTGACCCTGGTACCACCCAGGAGTGCTTCTTGCCACTGGGGCTGGCAAACCCCGGCTCATCTGCAGAGGTTGTTGGTGGGAAGGGCATTGGACCACACTTTCCCAACTGTGTCCTTAGAAGTTGGGGAACCTCCAAAGCCAAGCCATACAACTTGACCGCAGTGGGCTTGTGTACTTGCAAGTGTTTTCAAACAACTAGAAGTTGTTCCTAGCAGTAATTTGTCTGCAAGGACTCCCAAAGTGCATCTTGGAGTTGGCGAAGAAGCATGAAGGGGCCTCACCTGGACTGGCTTCCCCCAGGGAGCCAGAAGGGGAGCTCTTGAGTGGCAATTGGATAATTCTTTTTTTAGGACCAGCAGAAACTATGCCCAGCAGAGGCTCTTTCCATTTTTGCTGTCACTTTGGGATCTACATTTGATTTTCTCAGTGCCACAGGCATTTCAATGGAGCTGAAGTCTTGCACTGAATCAGGAAAATAGAAAAACCACAACCACTGGTCAGTCTAGAGCCTTGAGATCTGATCTACCGTCTGGGACATGGCATGGAGGCAGCCTCCCTTCTCCCTGCTGACTCCACACTTCCTTGAACAGGAACATTCTATAGTGTAGGCATTGGCTGCTCAGCTGACGTTTGGCCTCAGGGCGTAGGCAGACTCTGTCCTAATTCGTTCCACCTGATGTGTTCTGAGTGGGAGCAGCCTCTGTGTGCCAGGGATAAGCCTGTCCTCTGTTCATCCGAGCAGTGTGGGGCGTGCAGAGGCAAAGTGGAGGGGAGCCTGCTCATTTTTTCATGTTCTCTGTAAGCTCTGAGACGCACCACATACTCTCCATGCCAGCTTTAACATAACTCATGTTTAACTTACAGATGAGAGGGCAGAATTCCAAAAATATCCCTTTTGTGGTTATGTCTCCTGAGCTCCAGCCCTCTGTTCCCAGCTGCTTTTGTATGTCCTGCAACACTTCAAAATCATTATGTCCTCTCTTCACTCCACCATCATTTATTTAGCATCTTCTCTGTGCCAGGCCTTGCCAGGGGTGGGAGATAAAGAGTCAAATAGGAGTCCCTCCCGCCCCCACTGTGTGGACCGTCGCAGTTTACTGGCCACCCCTTCCTCCTTTCTTCCACTAGACCAATCATTCCTTGGGAGCAGCATCTGCATTTGCTGCCCGGCGGGTTCTCAGCACCTGGAGTTAGAATATAGAAGATGCTCAGTTGAATAAACTAAGCACCTGTCCTCAAAAGGCTCCAGGGTGATGGGGAAACAGAGGAGTGAGCCAGAAACTGAAGTTCGCCCCGCACAGGTGTCAAGTGGAGGTGAGCGAGCGGCTCTGCTCGGGAAGAAGGAGGGCATGTCGCTAACCCGATGATGGGGCTCAGGGACTGCTTGCAGGAGGAGGCAGTGCTGGAGCTGAGAGCTGAGGAATAAGTGAGAGTCAGCCTGGTGAGACAGAGGAGGGAACTGGGAGAAGGACACTCCAGGTCTTGACTGCAGCAGCACAGGGGCACCAACTGTCTATTTTGAGAGCAGTGGTAGAGGTGGGGTGGAGAGGCCTGGGGCAGGTGGACATACTTGTTCTTCTGCAAACCAGCCCTGCTGTCCCTGCCTTCCCAGATTCTGTGGAGTGTGCCCCTACCCTGTTCTCCTGCAGACCTCTCTGGCAGAACACCTTTGAGCCATGCTCCACACATCAGCTTATCTCCTCCTTGGGATTACGGTCCTCCAGGTTCTGGGCTCTCTTTCCTCCTGGGGCCTCTGGTCTAATTCCACTGCTCTGCCCTCATGTTCTGCTTGCCTGGGTCCCTGTCTGGTCCTCCTACCCCTTGTCTCGTTCGGCTCCAATCTATCCTGCACACTTTTGCAATTCTTCTTTCTAGAGCTCAAACCCTTCCCTCCTGACCACAGCCCTCCCCTGCCCAGTAGCTTTCAATGGCTCCCAGGTGTCTGCTAAATTAGGTCAAAACTTCTTGAATCAGCATTCCAGGACTCCATACTGTAGGTTTTACCTTAGGAAGAGAGTAAGAGAGAGGGAAAGAAGGAGGAGGAGGTCACTAGGACCTGCATAGGACCCTGCATATCAAAGGGGACTTTTAGGCGATTCATTAATTGGAGGAATTGAAATCCCAAACTGGGTCCGCCCTGCCAGGTGTTGGGCCTCTGGTCAGCTTGCCCCTGTCCTCTCTCCTAAAGTAGGCCCTCTCGCTCTACCCACAGCTGCTGCCCATGCTAGCTAGGTAGTGAATAAATGCTGCTTAGCTCACTGCTCTGTTCTGGGGTAGAGGTTGGGGTCAGGGCTGTCTCTCCCCCTCACTCTGAGGTAAGTCTCATCCTGTCTTGAGGTTCCAGGCCTGAACTCCAAAGTGGGAGGCTGCTTAGTTCTCATGATACTGGGCCAATGGTCAAGGCCCGGGTCCACCTCTGTGGAGGGCAGTACCGGGCCCATGGGTAGATTGTTCCTGTACATCCGCAAGATGTGCCTCTGCAGGCGGACAAATGGAGATTTTCACGCAAACTCTGAATAGATGCCAGTGGCTGTCAGGGATGTCACAAGGTCGCTGTGAGGTTCTGTGATTCTGTGATTCTACCTTTGGAGTGGATTGAATAGGATCCTAGATAACTCTTTTGGCTTTTACATCATCTCCAAATATTTTTGGGGACTGTAATGTCTATTCTACTGGTTTCCTGAAGAGTGAGTTGCCTTCTACATTTTATATAGTAAAAGCCTTACGATCATTTAAATTTCCCATATGGAACTTTGTATTTTTGGATCTCAACTGCATGCTCCTTTCTTTCCCCTCCAAATAAAAATTTCTTGTTTGAGGAATTTGTAATAGAACTTGAGGGTCTTACTCTTTAAGTAAATGTATTTGCATTTGCCTGTATTCACATGGTAACCAAAGTTATTACGGATCAGAAACTTTGGATACAATGGTTTTTGTTTTTCAAAATACTTTTATCAGCAATTTCATTCGAACATCACAACCCTCCTGTGAAGAAAGTTGGGTAGACTTTTATTTTTATTATCCTCTTTCCACAGATGGGAAAATCGAGGCACAGATGGACTGGGGCACACGTGAAGCCAGGACAGAGCTGGGATTAGAACCTGGAATTAGAACCTGGACTCTTCGCCAGATACTAGTGCTCAGAGACCACAGCCAGGGAGAGAAGCGCTGCTCGGGCGGCGTCAGGGTGCAATATGCTTGGCACCAGGAAGCCAGGGCTCACAGGGGCAGGAGTCTCAGCCCCTAGCCACATGTCCTCCCATGGGACAGGTAACCTGGGGTGGGGGTGTCCAACCCAGGGGGAGAAAAAGGCCCCTGCAGACTCCCCTCACCGGCGCCGCGTGCAGCCCTGCCCACGGATCACTGCTTTCTCCACTGAATGAGTCACTCTCTGTGACCTACAGCCTACCGGGCCTTTGGTGATACTCCTTTTCTTTTGCTTTCCCTCCCTTTTGTCGCCCGGGTACCTCCTTGGCCTCTGGCTCCTCAGGCCGCCTCGGCCGCCGATCCCGCAGGCCGCCACTGGGTGGCGCAGCCGCCCGCGGTGAACAGCTCGGCCGCGACGCTCGCGCGGCGCTTCCTGCTGGTGGCCTTCCCAGCGCCCCCGCCGGCCGCCGGCTCCTGGGGCGCTCCAGGAGGAGGGGATGAGGCTCAGTGTCCCTTAAAGAGAGACCTAGGTGGGTGGGTCGGTCAGGGAGGTGGGACAGGGTGGGGGCAGGAGGGGGATGCTCGAAGCTCTGACAAGATAATGGCTCTTTTCCCCAGCGAAACCCTCTCTGGGTGGAAGGGCAAGACACCGGCTCTGGAAGAGCAGAGGAGAAAATGGTCTCTGCCCACAGACCAGCGACTTGGGCAGGGGAGGGTCTTCCTTGTCCACTTAACAAACACAGACTCACTGCGTGCCAGATACTTTACAAATGTTCACCCATTCCTCGCACAAACCCCATTTTACAGTTGGGGACACTGAGGCACAGGTACCAGGACCAGGACTCACCTCCTTCCTTACCGCGTGGGTGGAATGTGCTGGGGAGGGAGGCAGGCGCGGGCTTGGGGACTCCGTGCACAGCTTTAGCTTTGATGGGCTCTTGCTTCGTTCACTAACTCACTCATTCTTTCAGCCAATGTCAATGTAGGCCTTCCTGCTTGTCAGGCATGGGCTGCCACGGTGGGGCGGAACCAGCCGCCGACCTTGTCCTCGTGAAGCTGATGGGGGAGACAGAGATTAGTAAAGCCGTCACTCCAACGAGTTCTAAAGGAAGGGACGCTGCTCTCCCTCTTCATCCCCCCTTCCTCCTGGCCCCACCCTGTCCCCTCCATCCCAGGCCCATGTGGCATATCTGAGCCCAGAGGTGTCTGCTAGGATGCTAGCTCAGAGCTGAGGGCATGGAGGCTGCAGTAACTGCATTGTTACTTTGGCCACTGCTTACTTCTCTTCACCTGCTCTACCCCTCCCACAAGCCTGCTCAGTGGAGGACGCAGATGCTATTCTCCAGGGTGGTCCTGGAGCATCTCGCATCTCCAAGCTCAGAAGGTTTCTTCTGCTGAGCAGCCCATTGAGAAGAACTCTCTCCCCTTCTCCTTCTTCACCAGATGCTGGCCAGGCAACTTGCCCCCTGGACATTATTGCATTGGTCTCCAAGTGCCACTGAGCCCACCCTCACTGCTGCCTGACTGTGCCGCCTTCTCCAGGGCCACCACCACTGACGTCCTCGTCAGTTCTCACCTGGACTGTTGCTGTGAGTTCTTGACAGGGCCTTCTGTCTCTGGTCCTTCCCCATCCTCCACCTTCAGGTATGTACTCTGACATAAATCTGCTCAGGTACTCCTTCCTTCAGCAAGTGTGCCAGGTACTGTTCCAAGTCCAGGGCAGATGGCCGTGGGCAAGACAGAGAAGGTCTCCAATGTCCATGGGGCACCTCTGTCCCAAAGCCTTCAGAGGGCTCCTAGGACCCTGGGGTAAGGCACGCTTAGCTCCAAATGCCACCTACGGGATCTCAGGCTGGCATTTGGAACCTGGCTATCTCTGGACTATTTTGTAGCTCCTTATTTTCCATCTTCTGCCTGTGAGCTCAGCTCTGGCCTCACCAACCACTCTGTATTTCCAAACATACCATGCAATTTCTTTGGTCTAGAGTGTGCTCCTTTGCCTTCTCCACCCGCTTCATGGCCCCAGCTCCAAAGCATCGTACACTGTGCCTCTCACGGGAGTGGTGCTCCCTAAACAAGTATCTAGTGAGATGGGATTGATGGATCGGTGAGGCCTTTTGTTTGCAAAATTGAGCTGAGAGTCCCTTGATTTAATCTTCTCAAACCACCTGAGGTCCTGGGCGCTGCCTCTTTCATTTCCTTTGTCCAGACTTTAATCTAAGTAGGATTCTTTTTACTCACTTAGAAATTGTCTTGGCCAGTCCAATAACAAGTGTTTGCTGTTATTGTTAGAAGTTGATGCTGCTACATCCCCAAACCGCGTGAAGGACTTAAAGTCCTTGTCATGAAAGTAAGGGATGAAGGTCAATAATTTTAAAAACATCTTTTGACACTTCAATCACCTATTAGTTTCAGTTAAAAACACAGAGAAAATAATAAATACCAACTATTATTAAAGTAACTAAAAAATAAAGAATGGGAGAAGAAGGAAACAAATGTCGAAAATGCCCTGCTGACCGGGAAACCTTCATCAGCTGATCTCAGACACCCAAGGTTAAATCACAGTTCCGTCCTTACTAATGAGTGACTTTAGGCTGCTGACTTTTCCTCTTTGGAGCTTATTATGGCCCACTTTATAGTGTTCTGGGAACTAAATGAGACAACTTGTGTAAACAAGCTTAGAACAGTGTGCACGGTGGTGAATGCTCAGTTAATGTTGTTGTGACAGCAAACCAAGCTCCTCCTAGCAGCCTGCGCTGCGGGGCACCGCTCATTACTTACAACAGGTCAGCGGTCCCCTGCCTGCCATTCTGAAGTCCAAAAAGCTCCGAAGTCGGAAGTTTTCTATTTGTTTGCAAGAAACTAATTTGGTGGAAAAACCTGACCTGAGCTGTTGCTGGCCTGTTCACAGTCTTTGTCCCACTCAGCAGGAATATTCATCAAGTTCTCCGCAGAACTGTTTGGATGTTTAATCATGAGGTGCTGGCCCAGACCCCGGTTAATGGACAAAGCCCAGACTCTGTAAAATAATTTAAAGAGATTTGTTTGGAGCTAATATGAGTGACTGTGGGATGGGACCCATACCCAAGAAACCTTAAGTAAGTGGTCCTGAGATGTTCAGGTTACAATTTGGCTTTATATGTTTTAGGGAGACATGAATTTCAGATAAAATAAATAAATGTATAAATCAGTACATGGAAGGTATACATTGGTTTGGCCTGAAGAGGTGGGCTATCTCAAAGTGGGGGCTTATAGGTTACAGGTGGGTTCAGAGATTCTTTGACTTGTAATTGGTTAAAGAAATAAAGCTTTGTCTAAAGACTTGGGGTCAGTAGAAAGGAATGCTTAAGATAAGGAGGTCTTCTATCTGTCATGGGATGCTATACCAGTTAGGTTGGAAAGTAAGCCATATTATACTGGCCTAATAAAAAAACCCATTTAAGGAGATTTTAGAGTTTGTAAGGCCTGACTTCACCTTTTCCTTGCATGGCCTTAGGTCCTGTTCATCATATAATATTACCACAAAGAGTCTGTTCTGTCAGTCTTATGATCGCTATTTTAACATTAATGCTTGGCAGTTGTTGTGCCAAAACTCCAAAAGATAGGAGTTATAAAGAGGCATGTATAATCTCCCTTTTTGTCATGGCAGGGAACTCAGTTTTAAAGTTTTTCTGGGGTCCTCTTGGGCAAGAGGGGGTCTGTTCAGTTGGTGGGGGGGCCTTAGGATTTTATTTTTATTTTACACTCCAGTCGCAGTATTAAAGTATGTGCACTCTAGTTTCTTGCTAAATCTGAAAATTCTAAGTTCTGAAATGCATCTGGATTCAAGGGTTTCTGGTAGGAGACTTTAGACCTGTTTTATGAAGTTCTTCAGAAGAAATACACTCTTTGAGTTCTAAGAGGGAATTATCATGGTCTTTGAATAAAAAGCCTGGAGTAATATGATAAGTGATAATATTCATTCACCTAACAAATATTTATAGCAGTTTCAAAATAATGTAGATCCATCTTTTTTCAATTATTATGGAGTTTCTCTGAACTCAACCACAAACGCTATAAATGTGTTTTGGTCTCTGATGAAACAAAGCCTCTGCCTTCATCTCATCACTTTTTAAAAGTGGTATAAAAATCTATAGTTGAAAAATCTCACTTAAAATTTAGATCTTCACATCATTCATTTGGCTGAAGTTGGCTTATGTGTTCTGGTAGTACCCTGACCAAATAAAAGGCTTGCCAACAATCAATACCCAAAGCGGTGTCATTGCAATAGGTATAGAACAACCATTATCTCCCTCCCTGGCCTTCAGTTTCCTCATGCACAGTAGGGGTAACAATAGCAGAATTCACTGAGCACTTGCTAGGTGCTAGGCAAAGTTCCAAATCCTTGACATGATATTTTATGTAACTCATGTAATTCTCACAACAACCTTACAAGTTATATCCTCATTTTCCAGATGAGGAAACTGAGGCACAGAGAAGTTAAGTAACTAGACCACGGTTATCCAGCTAGGAAATGGTAGATCTGAGATTTGAACCTAGGCGGGCTGGTTCCCGAGCACAAGTTCTAATAATAGTAGTTCCTTTTCTTCCTTCTTCCTTTTTCTTAACTGCTAAAAAGCTAATTGCCAATCAGTCTAATTTATTCCTTTAAATAGCCCCACTCTCTCAGTTGTTTGGCCAGCTGGGAGGCTCTGAGGTTCAGTTGCCTTTTCTTCTGCTCTTCATCTGTCCATCTGTCCATCCATATCCATTCACCCATGTGAGATCAACAAAGTAAATAGCTACAGTGATGGCCAGCTGTTAGCTATGCACCTGTGTGAACATCAGTTCATTCACCAGTATGAAACAGCATCCCCGTGTTTGCACTGCAGACTGCTGATGAGTATTCAGTGAGCTGTCCTATGTATAATGTCTAGCCTCAAGTTCATATACTCTATGTAGTTGAAAGAGACATAATTATATTTACAAATTTCTACAACTGGTAGAATTCAAGATTTCACCAGTGTTCCAACCTTCAAATTTATTCTAAATCAGTAATATTTTCATTTAAAGAAATTAATCCCACTGCACTCTGGGAGAGCATAATCCTCCAAATGTTGAACTGACTAAGGAGTCGATGTCCACCTTGGCCACCGCCCGCCCCCTGTGATTGAGGGAGCCATCTGACTGTCGCATGGCAGGGATTCAGGCTCCATGGGGTGGGCCTAGTCTCCTTCCCTTCTGGAACTTGCTGTCAACCACTCTGGGCTGCTGCTTCCTGGAAGAAGAGAATAGAAAACTTCCAAATGGCTGGCTGTTCCTTCTCCAGGGAGAGAGTAGAAGGGGAGAGCCTCGGGGAAGCTAGGTTGGACTGGCCCTGGTGGCAGCTGGAATATGTTTCAGCCCTAGGGAGTGTCCCAACAGCAAGGCCAAGGACAGCATTTAGAAATTTCTAGTCCTGTGTGCTTCTGATCCTGGACACAGCAGGGGGTGGGGGTAGAGAGGGTGGAGGTAGACAGCCTTTTGCCAGAGAGAGCTTGGCACTCTCGATCCTGCCAACTGGGTTGTGATTGCAGTATGTGTGTGTGTGTGTGTGTGTGTGTGTATCTATAGACAGACTCTCCAGTCAGATATCAGAAGGTCTCAAACCAGTTCTTGATCAACTAGGTCCCCAATCACATCCCAAATCTTGCCCCTTTTTATAAGTTAAGATGCAGAACTAGAATATAATTCAAAAGAAGTTGAGTTCTCATACATTTATTGCCTTACATCTATTATACCAGGTAATAAATTTTTAAGAGGTAGTTTCTGTTAGATAACAATCATCAATGGTTAGAAAAAGAGAAACAGGCAAAATAGAAGACAAATGAACAAACCAAAGGCTCAAGCTATCTGCTGCAGTTCCCTGTCCAGTGCTGCAGGAAGGAGGCTTTCTGGATCATTCTGCCACAGTCGGGGAGCAGGAGGTGATATGGTGAGCTGCAGCATTGCCCAAGAGTCCAGGCTACCTGCCGTGTGGGACCACTGGTCAGTAGCACACAGTCAAGACTGAGCTGAAGGCTTAGCCAGCTTGTCCCCACAGAAGGATGTGGGAAGAATGGCCTCAATGAAGGGATACAGATGTGGAAGCCCATTCAAGCCCCTTCCAAGAAAGAAATCATTATATCAAAAAGCTACCTGCACCTGTATGTTTATTACAGCACAATTCACAATCACAAAGATATGAAATCAACCTAAGTGCCCATCAACCAGCAAGTGGGTAAAGAAGATGTGCTGTATATGTACTGCGGAGTACTACTCAGCCATAAGAGAGAGTGAAATAATGTCTTTTGCAGCAACTTGGATGGAACTGAAGGCCATTGTCCTAAGTGAAGTAACTCAGGAACAGAAAAATAAATGCTACATGTTCTCACTTATAAGTGGGAGCTAAACTATGGCTACACAAGGACACACACAGAGTGTTATAATGGACATTGAAGGATCAAAAGGGGGCAGGGTGGGGGGGGTAAGGGATTAATAATTACCTATGGGGCACAGTGCATACTACTCAGGTGATGGGCACACCAAAAACCCAGACTCCACCACTATGCAATATACACATGTAATGGAATTCAACTTGAAGCCCTTAAATCTGTCTTTAAAAAGACCATTCCCAGGACTCAGAGGTGGAAGTCCCCCCACATCCCATGTGGAGACCATGCTGAGGCATCTGGACCATTAACTCAGCTGGAGAGCAGTGACTCGTTGCTTCTGGAGTCCAAGGAGCAGAGTTCGTGCCCTGTGAGTAAAAACTCACATGGCTGCTCTGTGAACAGCAAGGCTCATGGCACCATTTGACCTTGAAGGTGTAACTCTAGAAGGATCTTGCAATTACTGAACAAACACTGGTTGATTATCTAGGCCCTCTGCTTAACCCTAAAGATCCTGAGGTTCACTCGCTGTGCTCAGTAAACACTTGCTGAGCACTTACCTGTGACAGGTGCCGTACTGGGTGCTGGAGGCACGGCAGTGTGCAGGACAGAATCAGTGACCCTTCATCGTGTAGTGGACGAGAGACAAGTAAGTGAAATATATGTCATGGTATCTGGAGATAAGTGTCTGGAGAAAAACAAGGGACAGCAAAACAAGGAATGTTGGGGGAAAGTGTGTACAATTTGAAATGGAGTAGCCAATAAAGGCCTCACTGAGAAGGTGATATTTACATGAAGGAGATAAGGAAATGAGCCTTGTGGATATCTAGGGAAAGAGTAGAACAGGCAGAGGGGAATGGCAGGTGCAAAGGCCCCATGGTAGGGGAGGCCAGTAAGGCCAAAGCAGAGGTACAAAAGGGGGCCTGGTAGGAGATGATACAGGAAGAGAGGCAGATCATGTGGGACCTTGTGGGACACCTCAAAGCCTTTCTTGGACAGTTTCTAGCAGAGGAGTGACCTAGGGTTTCACAGGATCTCTTTTGCAGGGTGGTGACCAGAGACTGAAATAGTGTTTGGCCTCCAGGTATGAGGGTATGGTGAGATAGATTCTCAACAGAAGGCTCGGGAGCAAGAGAGGACACCTTCAAGTTAGACATAAGCATGAAGAAACCTGTGGAAGGAAACATGGCACGCTATTAACACTCGGTACCTGGGGAGCGAGATGGGAGGAGGAGACTGGGAGATAAACTCACAAAACCCTGGGAACAATAGGAGAGAGAGAGAGAAGTGGCCATGACAACTGTGGCATGCACGGTACAGTTCCAGTTGCATAAAATCACACATGTACACATGTCAGAAGTGCAAAGCATGTGACAACTGGTCACTAAAAACAGGCAGTGGTTATTTCTGGGTGGCAGGTTTCAGGTGATCCTGACTTTTTTCCCAATATGTTTCTGTATTGTTTACTTATTTTTTATTCTTACAGTAAGTAGGTATTATTTATATAGCCAGGGAAAAAATCCAATAGAGCTATTTTCATCGTGGAAGAATAACAGAGATTCAATGCAATTACTGAAGAATTTGTGTTTTGATCAGTTAGTACACTTAATCCTCTCAGGCCCTCAAGGAGCCGACCTCAAAAACAGGATGGAGCTAACTGAATGGGGACGAGGGGGATGATTCCCCTTTTGCAGTTGGTCAGACAGGCTAAAGGCTAAAGTCACGCTGGAGCCTGTGGGGGGTTAGCTTCAGTGGCGTTCATTCCGTTTGCTCTGCTTCGGAGCACTTCCCCTCTGTGCTGCAAGTTCACTAACAGCCCATCTGCCTCACTCCAAGGTCATTACTGTCAAGAAGTAGATGCAGTGCAGGACGAGCTGGAGATTTAGGGCTAAGCCTTACCAGGCGCCTGATGAAAGCGAGGAAGGCATGAAGGTAGGAGCAGGTGCCACCGCCTAGACATCCTGGGCTTCAGAGCAATGCTTTGTCCCTTGCCCCATCCCCTTTCAAGGACAAAGTAGAAAGGTCTGCACGAAACAGAGCATGGAGGAGGGGGTGGCTGATGGGACCCGTCTCCAAAGTATGACCCTGCTTCCCTGCAGAACCACATTACGTGAATAATTAACCCCCAGGAAGCTGAGGAACTGATCTTCAGCAAGCAGAGATGTCATGAAAATTTAAAGACCTGAGTTGAAGCAGGCACTGCATGTCGTTTTCATGATGGCTTAAACATCTTTGAAAACCCAAAGTCTCAAGGTCTCCCATGGAGGCCCCTGTGACATCTGCATGGGCTTCCTGGCCTCCTAAATGCTTGGGATGCCATCCCTGGGGACTCTGCCCAGGGAAAGGAGGCCCGTGCCTGAGGTGAGAGCAGCCCTAGATGCCTCTGCCCAATACCTGTGGGCGAGTTACAGGTGTCCCCTAAAGCAGCGGATCCACACTGTCGGGTTACCAAGGCAACCTCGAGCCTCCCAGGACACGGAGGACGGGAGTGCTGACACAGTAGGATTTCATGAGCCGTCTTTCCATAGGGATCTGTGCTATAAATACCTCACAGTTGGCACCCGCATAGTTTCGGGGGCCTCTGCCTTTTGTCTCAGTGCACTCAGAAATGGCTCCCTGGTTGTGTTCTGCTCCTCCTGAGCAGGCTTGGGCACTGCCTGAGGGCGAGGAGGGCAGGCACTTTGGAAAACTGATGATTACCTTGTGGCCGTGGAGGGAAGGCCCAAATAGGGCGTGTATACAGAGGAGAGCGGCCGCTTCCCCGGCAGATGCAGGCCCGCCTTACTTCACCTCACCTGCGGTCATTACTCAGTAGCATCTGGGCAGCCTGTTTGGCATCATAAACCCGTCGGCAGCTTCTCAGGGCACTGGAGACAGGTATAAAATGGTCTTGTGGCTGGGTGCGGTGGCTCACGCCTATAATCCTGGCACTCTGCGAGGCTGAGGTGGGAGGATTGCTTGAGCTCAAGAGTTAGAGACCATCCTGAGCGGAGTAAGACCCCATTTCTACATAAAAAAAGAAAAATTAACTAGATGTCATGATATACATCTGTAGTCCCAGCTAATTGGGAGGCTGAGGCAGGAGGATCGCTTGAACCCAGGAGTTTGAGGTTAGAGTGAGCTATGATGATGCCACTGTGCTCTAGCCCAGTCAACAGAGCAAGACTCTGTCTCAGAAAAAAAAAGAATGGCCTTCTGCCTGCCTGCCCTCCACGAGTGGCCACAGAGGTCACTGCAGAGCCTGGGCCTGGGCCAGCCTGGGATTTGTGGACCTCATGGTCTCCCGCTCCTTCTGTTCCATGCTGCAGGGACAAGCACTGAATCGGAGAAAGCAAGTCCCTGCTGTTCCCAGGCAGCCCTCATTCTGGGTTTGAATGTGGAGAGTGACAGGGAGAGCTCAGTCCACATGTTGGCGACTTGCACCATAATGCTGTGGGCTGGATGATGCCCTGGGATTCTGAAATCTGGGCGTCTCCAACTGATGAGGACCTTCAAGGCCACTGAGTACAACCTCTGTGCCCTGCAGCAGGGCGATGTGGGGATTGAGCCTGTGACTAAGGGACCATAGTCCAGCTGACAGGCCACCTCCCCATAGGACTCAGGCAGGGGCTGCTTGGCTGTCAGAAGGCCCAGCAGCTCCCACACGCTGGCTCTAACAGGCTTTGGGGTGGTGCACTGAGAATCCCGGGGGCCTGAGAGTCTGCATTTCCAACAAGCTTCCGGGGAAGGCCCATACTGCACTTCTGTGGAGCAGCTCCTGTGAGGAGGAAGGTTCTAGAGTGATGGTTCTCAAATGGGAGTGGATAAGAATCTTCAGGAAGCATTTAAAACTCCGGATTCCTAGGCCCTGTCTGAGACCTCCTGAATCAGGGTTGTCGCATGAGGAAATGTCTAAACATCTTACAGGTGGTTTGATGCATGACTTTGACTTGCTACTGCTGTGCCAGGCCTTTAGGGGATGGCTGGACACTGGAGAAATGCCTCCCCAAACCAGTTTGGTCCAAACCGTTCCCTATTTTTAGCAAGATCTGCCCTTTGTGAACCTGGCCTACCATCCTTCATTTGTCAGCAAATATTCATTAAGTCTCTCCTGTGTTTCCATAAGGGTCTATTCTTTCTCTTCTAGCTGGACAGACAGACAGCAGATGACCGTGTCTGCTTCGTGCCTCCAAGGCTGTAAAACTGAATCAGAGAAACCTCCAGTGGCTTAGGGTTCTCCAGATTGGTTTGCTTACATGGTTATAGAACTACTAATGTGTTCTTAATGAGCTGCCATTTACTTATGCAGATAGCAGGGCACAGATGCTGGGAGGATTGGGGCTTAGCAGAGAGGCGTGCCCCTGCATATTGTTCATGTTTTAACACAGGGGATGCTGTCCTCTGCAGCCTGCTCTGTTTTCCATCTTTAATAGCCGCTGTGCAGGCAGCGTGTCTGTGTGTGCGTGCTTGTGTGCATGTGTGTGTGTTTGGGGGTCTCGCCAGGCCACCCTGGCATGAGAGTTCTCCACCAGCCAGAGGTCCTGGTGGGAGTCACAGACCAGCCCCTGCTCTGATGGTTCTGCCCACGTATGTCCTGTGCCCGGCCTCGCTGAGCTCTGTGAGTTCCAGTGACAGAGGGAGGCAGGGGCTGTTGAGCTCCATGGTGTACTGGGCTTGCTAGATTCAAACAGCACTGTGTGTTTCATTTCTGATCTCCATGTAGAACGTTTAGCAAAGGTTCTCTTGCCTCATGTCACATGATAAAACATTGAAAGCACTGTCTCCGTTTCTCTCCTGTTTTCCCAAGAAGCTTCCCCCAACACAGCAAAAGAAGATGGTGCTCAGACTGCGATGGTGTCAGGTCTCTGAGTATGTGGTTCTGGCATCTTCATATTCCAAAGGAGGATCTTGCAGGGGCTGTTGGCCTTTGATGCCATACCAGGCACTATCTAAACAGATCTGAACAGGCCCCTCTCCTTGTTTCCAAGAACTTCTAGAACACATATAGGACCACAAAAACCTATCTGCACAGGCGTTCTGGGGAGAGCTGGCATCACAGCTCTGATGGGCTTCTAGGCCTGCCTGCCCTGTGTATCATTAACGCTGTCTTGTCGCTGTGTTCCTTCTCCTGTAACAGCTGGAGGAGTTGCTTAGGATGTCTCCGTGGTCCCTGCTGAGAAGAGACCCTCCCTATCTAGCTGGCCTGCCCCACAACCTGCCTGGAAACTGCTGCTGTGGGATCACAGGTGCTGTCAGGTGAGGCCCTTCTGGTGCTTTCTGGAGATGCCACCCTGGAACATGACCTTTCCACCCCATGCCCCGTGCCTCTCCAGGCCCCAACCCATCCCTTCCTCGCTCTGTGGCTGAGGACTTCTTTGCCGTGAACCAGTGTAGCTTCTTCCTGGGAGCCCAGCCTGGCAGGAAACACTGGACACCCATGGCAGCTGGGAAAGTGAGAGTACTTTTGGGTTTGAGCTTGGGAGTGGGCGCCTTTCATCAGGGGCTGTACCTGAGCAGGGCCGAGATGCCTGTATAGGGTGATAGAGGGCAGGGGTGCAGCGTGGTAGATGACAGTGTGGGTTTCGGTTCTGACTTTCAGTCAAGAGTTGTAAGACATAAATCACCTCACCTTGTGAGTCTCAGTTTCTTCACCTGTAAAATGGGAAGCTTAGTCTGGCTTTATCTGGCCCACACTGATTCAAAGAAATAAGAACAAAACCAATAAAAAAAACCCCTCATTTGAGCTAACATTGAAAAATCAGAGGTTTCATATAAAAGAATGGATTTCTTCCTTCTCTAGAAAAATTGGCATATTTGGAAACATCGCTGGCTCTTGACTGCCCTGGGTTGGATCTGAGCAACTGCTGCCGCTGTCTGGGCTGTGCTGCCCAGTGCAGCCCTGCTCTGCTTCTGGGCCAGGTCACCCAATTGTTTTACCTATTTGGTTCTCAAGCCATATGGGTTAGTTTCCTAGGGCTGCCATAACAAATTATCACAAACTGAGTGGCTGAGAACAATAGAAATTTATTCACTCATAGTTCTAGAGGTTAGAAGTCCAAGATCAAGGTATCAGCAGGGCCATATTCCCTCCTGAAGGCTCTAGGAAAAATTCTTCCTTGCTTCCTCCTAGCTTTTTGTGGTTGCTGGCAATCCTTGCTGTTCCTTGGCTTGTAGATGCATCACTCCACCCTCTGCCTCCATCATCGCATGGCTTCCTTCTCCCTGTGTGCCTGTGTCCCTTTATAAGGGTACCAGCCACTGGCTTAGGGCCCACCCTAATCCAGTGTGACCCCATCTTGATTACATCTGCAAAGATCCCATTTCTAAATAAGGTTATATTCTGAGGTTCCAAGTGGACATGGATTTTGGGGGACACTATTCAATGCAGGATAGTGTGTGTACTGAAACCTCTGGACCAGCTGATTTCTTTCTTTCTCTTTTTTTAGAGGCAGGGTCTTGCTATGTTGCCAGGCTGGAGTGTAGCAGCTATCCAGATGCTCAATCATAGTGCACTACAGCCTTGAACTCCTGGGCTCAAGCGATCCTCCTGCCTCAGCCTCCTGAAGAGCTGGGACTACGGCCACTACTGTGTCTGGCTCCAGCAGATTTCTGATGTCCCTCTGCCTCTGAAGTCCTCTGATCCACTGTCCTACTGACTTCTTCCTTCAGTTTTCTTTCTCTGAATGGCATTTTTACTTTTCCTTCACCTCTCTAGATATGAAGAGGAGGCACCATGTTTTTGGCCTTGGTTTGGCCACTTGAAGGGCTACCTTGGTGACAGTCATCACTCTTCTGGGTGTTTTGTTTCCATGGACAACAGAAACTTCCCTAGGCTTTGGTGGGAGTCTGCTGAGAACAGAATGTACTTTTCTGCCTGGGGAGGTGCAGCCCTCAGTGGCACTGTCTCTGAGCAGCCCCTCTCCCATCTCACTCTGGAAGTCACTTGTCCTTCCTCTGGACACCCACAGCACCTTGGACGTACCTTTGTTCTAGCACTTATCTGCTAAATTCCAATGAATTATTTACACACCTGTTTTTTTTTCTCTAGACTTTGAGCTCCGTGAGGTCAAGGACTATTTTTCATCTGGCCATTCAGCTGGGAACATGATGGGCCCTTAATAAGTGTTTAATGAGTGGATAATGCAGCAGGGAGTCTACCAACTCTGTAATCAGGGTGGGATCCACCCCCAGCCCTCCCCACCCCTTCACTACATCATAGGCTCGAAGCTGCTGCTTTGCTTTCTGAAATGCTCCAGCTTCTGACTCTTCCGTCATCTACCCAGCCTTACCTGGGTGGATAATGGAGAAGAGAGGGTGATCTGGGCCCTCCCTCGCCAGCCATTCTCATGGCTGGGTCTGATGCTGTGTGTATATTTTGGAGTTTCTCTCTCCCAATGTTCAAACCTGTTGAATGGCAACATTCCCTAATTTCAGGAGGGCAGATTTGCCAGATCTATCTCCAGAAATTGGAGGCAGCCCTTGGTCTGCCTAATCATGGTTTTACTTTACATCCTTTGTCAAGAGCCTTCATCCCACTAAGATTCAGGTGTCCTATCTGCTGTGTCCATGTTTCATTCATTCATTTCTCCCCCAATCAGCATTTATTGAGCTCTGATCAGTGCCAAGTGATGTTCCTGTTCTAGGAATGAGGTAGTGAGTGAGTGAACACGGGCCGTTGTCATGGAGTATTACTTGATCTAAATTGTGATACGTGCTGCAAAAGCTAAACCCACGGTGCTGTGATGTGTCTGTCAGGAGGGCCTGACCCAGTCTGGAGGGACAGGGAAGGTTGGCTTCTGTGAAACATGGCGTTTTGACTGTGCTTTGAAGGAAAAGTAGGCATCTGGTTGGTGAAGGTGGGTGAGGACAGAGAATGGAGGCAATGGTATAGACAGAGGCCTTGAGAAGGGCGAGAGCGTAGCATCAACAAGGCGTAGAGGGAAGCCTGTGTGGCTGGAGCTTGGATAGTGAGGGGGTGAGCGCTGGAGAGTCCAGAGAGGCATGCAAGGGCCAGAGCATACTGGCTTGTTGGCTGTGTTAAAGATTTGGAGGAGTGGCAGCCATGAAAGCATTTGAAGCAGGGAGTGACATGTCCAGATTTGCGTTTCCAAGTACTCACATGGTTGCAGCGTGGAGGACAGATTGGCGGGAGCAAGAGGGAAGATGAGGATACCAGTAGGAAGCTATTGGAATCATCCTGGGAACAACTTGAAGATCACTTGGATTGAGGTAAAGCCAGCGAGATGGGTAAAGAAGGTGGGCATAAATAGTATTTAGGAGGTAAGGTGGACTTGGCAATGGATTGGATCTGGGGGCTGAAAAACAGGAAGGTGTCAAGGATTGCCCGAGGTTTCTGGTTTATGAAATTGGATGGGGGCCTTCTTTGTGGTGAAGAACGATGGATGGGAGCCAGGTTTTGGAGAACAACAAGGGTCCACATTTTGGCCTTGACTTCTCCTGTTTCCTGGAACTATGGAGAAGAGCATTGTCCAGGAAAAACCTGGCGCTCTTTAGAGAAGCATCTCTAGATTCAGAGATTAGATTCAGAGACTGTTCTCTTTTCCCTTTGCTGCATGTCTATTCATACGCCTTTGAGAAACGATCACTTAAAAATGCTTATGTAGGGGACAAATTTATCTAGCAGGGTAGCAGTTAGTGCTGTGTAGGTGTTAAAAAATATGGTGACCTTGTGTCCTGAAAAATTAAATGTTCTTCCCACAACGGGCCACTCCCTTAAGTGAGATAAATGATATTTTGGACCTCAGAGCTGGTGCTGTAGCCACTCCTGTGCTCCATGGACTTGGGAGATCACTTAACTTTTGAACCTCTGTGTCTGATGGTGAGGATTGGATAAGATGGCATGGCCGAAAGGCTTTAGAAAGTTAACTACTGTGTAAAAATATAAGGTGTTTATTGTTGTTATTGTGGCTGCAGATCCCTCATGGAACCATCTGCTGTCCCTTTCAGATAAGGAGGAGGATAATGGGCTCGTGTCAACAATAACGTGACTCTGTGGGTTTGGCTGTTGGCATTGCCCACATCTGTGGTCCTGCAGCCTGATTTGTATTACACGTGACGCTGTCCTTACACAAGAATTTTGAAAATTCAGTTTCTTGAGACATTGTGCCAAATCTTTTAGCAAAATTGAAATCTTCCACGTCTGCTCCATTCCTCTTAGTCACTAATTTTGGTAATTTGATTACAGAGAAATCCTCCTCTGTTGGAGGTTTTCTGCTCTGACTGGGGAACTGGTTCTGTTTGAGGTGCTATCTTCCCTCCTTCTAAACAGGTTTGTGTGTGTGTGTGTGTGTGTGTGTGTGTGTGTGTGTGTGTGTGTGTGTTTTGTTTTTGAGCTCGGAAAATATAGCATTGACATCAACTGCAGTGGGCAAACTGCCTCCATTTCTTTTTGGAGTAGGGCAGGGAATAAACAAATAAATACGTTCAAATATACATAAATTCTTTGGGCAGATGCTTCTGGAAAGGATCAATACTTGCATGTATTTTCCTCCAAATAAAGAGACAGAGTGTCACAGATGACTTCACTTGTTGGCCCTGGGCCCCCAGCCCGGGTGTGTGAGCTGTGAAACCATGGGCGGGTCTTTGGTTTCTCTGGGCCTCAGTTTCCTCACTTGTAAAAAGAGGGCATTAGACTAAATAACCTTTAAGTTGCCCTTTCTGGCTTAGAAGTTCATATATTCACTTAGCAAATATTTGTTCTAGGTGCTAGGGATATAGCCATGAGTAAGTCGGACACAAAATCCTGTTTTTGAGAAACCTAAACCCTAGTTCTGTAGTTTGTTCGTTCATTCAGGAAGCAGCGGTTGAGCCCCAGCCCTGTGTCAGGCTCTGTGCTTGGCCCGGGGAGACAGTGGTAGATCACGTGAAAGAGCGCCCTGCTTCCGAGGAGCTTGCAGTCTGAGAGGGAGGAAGGAGTTACAAGGAGGGGTCCTTGTGGTGTTGTGATGGACAGAGAGCAGGGTGCTTGGTTGGGGGCAGAGGGCTAGAGACCTGCCCATGTCTGGGGGCCAGGGAGGGTGTCCCTGAGAGGAAAATGCGGAGCTGACAAGAAGGCAGAGGAAGAGTGGAGGGGAGGATGTTCCCAGCCAGGGAAGAGCCTTTGGGAAGCTCTTACTTCAGCCACGCTGGCCACCTTGCAGCTCCTCAAACACTCCATGTGCCCTCCCTCCTCAGGGCCTCTGCACATGCTGTGCTGCCCCAGGAGCTCTTGTCCCTGCACCTCACACCCTTCTGCCTGCCTGGCTTCCCCTTACTCACCTGCCTAGCTCAGCTCCAACATCTGTTCTTCAGAGAAATCTTCATGGATCCACCCAGGCAAGATCGGGTCCACCTTCGTATTCTGCCATAGCTCCCTATTCTCTTCCTTCATAGCACTCACCTTAGCTTATAGTTCTATGTGTGGGAAGTGATTGGACTGGTGTCTGCCTCCCCTGCCTCCCACTAGATGCTAAGTCCTCTGAGAGCAAGAGCCATGTCTGAGTCGCTGTTGAATCTTCAGCACAGAGCCTGGCACATGGGGAGGGCTCCATGAACAAACTATCACAAATCACCATTTCCTGGGCGTTTTTGGGTGTGTTGTTTGCCATTAGGGGCCTCAAATAAAGAAAAAGTCATATTCTCCTTTGGTAGCTCTCTGGCCAGTGCTTTTGTGGGACATGGGCTGAGATAAGTCCATCAGGACAATGTGCTTTAGTCCACATTTGACAACAGCCCTGGACAGAAGGGAGATGAATGGAATCTTTGGGGGCAGCGAGCTCAGGAGCCCAGGAAAAAGATCAGATATTTTGGCAAAAGGTTTAAATCTAGTGTGGCTTCAGAGTGTTCATCAAATATCCACATGCTTCCCACACATTCTGGCTTTCCTGGGAATTACACTGGGTCCGCGTGCCTGGCCCTCTCCAATGGACTGTGAGTGGCAGTTATGGGAGCCATTTCCACACAGAGGCAGTTAAGACGCAGTGTGCCTTTTTGCATCTCGCTCTTCCCTCACCTTGATGGCCATGTGTTCCACAGGACACATGGAACAAGACAGCAAGATGGAGGGGGCCTTCTGACATGCACTAGGCTTTTTGTGGATGAGAAAGAAATCTTTGTTATGTTAAGCCTTCAGAATTGAAATTAATTTTATTAAGATTTCAGGATGTATTTGTTACTGCAACATATCATAGACCATCCTGACTAATACTTTCACCATATTAAACCTTCGTTGTTTTCTCAAAAACAAAGTATTTCTTTTAAAATTCACACCTGCTAACCAGATGGCTTGAGACGTCTGGACTTTGTATTAAGCATTCCAGGCATCCCACTAGTGATTTTTCAGACACCATCACTCCTGCCAACATTTGGTTGTATTTGGTCTCTTGATATGACTTCCTTCTCCTCCTCCAGGAAAAATGTTTTATATTAAGTAAATGTCTTCCAGTCCCTGGTGACATTTCTGACAGCTTACAGAAGAGGGGTTCTGGTTGGCAGATTCCTGGAATGTCTTGCATATCTCTCTGGCTTCTCTGGGGTGAGTCAGGGCAGACAGCATGTCCCTCTCAGGCCTGATCTCCTCCAGTTATTTGGCAGGCTCAGAATTGAAAGGCTCAGACTCAGAGCAGACACGCCCCCCCACCTCCACACACAGACAAGCAGTCATTTACAGCCAAAGAGGCTCCTCTCTGTGGTAGCTGCTGCCGAAGTCCTGTTGCTCCTTTCTTTTTGCCCCTTGAGAGCGGGTGGGGAGGCATCCATGTACCTACTGAGGAGGAAGGGGCTTCTGCTGGGGTACCAGAGCTAGTGTCAGTTGCCAGGTTCTATTAGTGCCCCCAGGGTATGACGGCCCTAGCAGGGCAAGCCACTGCAATCCCCTCACCTGTAAAAGGAAGTGTGTGAGTGGCGGTGTGGGGTGGAACTATCACAGTTCTCAAACCACACTGACCCTCAGGGATCATAGGGACAGGTAAGGAGGCAGAGGACTCTGGCCTCCTTCACCAGAATAGCCCTGCTTTTATTTGTCTCATTTTTGTGACAGGATAATCCATGGAGGTTTTAGCTTGTCTATTCATTCATGCTTTGCTCTGACTGCCACGTGGGGCTCCACAGAATGAAGTTGAGCTTTTTTCTCCCATCATCTTAAGAATGTAGCCAACTTTTCCACTTTTCCCATGGGAATTCTGGCCTCTTTGCCCTAGGGGTTTGTTAACAACTTTTGCATTTCTGAATGAAAAAGCCATGCACAGGGACAAGCTAGGTTCTGCTTGGTACAGGAGGAGAGGAGAGAGAATCTGGGGCTGGGAGTGGGCCTTCCATGGAGGGAGGGGCTGGTGGGGGCCAGTGAGCAGTGGAGGCCCATGCCTTGCCTGGCCAGGCAGCAGGGGTGATGGTGGGGATTGACTGCCATGTCTAGGGAGGCCAGAGCTGTGGCCCTGAGAATAGCCTTAGGTGGGTCTCTGTGTCAAGCATGTGCTGGTGAATGGAATCACCAAAGGGGGCATTTCTGTATCTTCCTGGATAGCAGGGTCTAAGAGGTGGGGGAGGATCCAGGAGTGTGGTCTTCGCTGGATAAAGAGCAGCAGTAGATGAGGGGACTAAGGGCAGATCCCTCTCCTCAGTGACCTGAGGGGTGGGCTGGGAAAGAGGCAGCTCCAGTGACTCGAGATGATTGATGTTGACATTGGATATTGCTATTGTTGGCTACTATGATGGGTGAAGCTTAGGGCCTGATCTAATGTTAGAAGAATAAGGAACATGAGTGATATGGGGGACCCTCTGCTCTGTTGGGCCTTTTAGGTAAGAGCTCTTTTGGAGAAGAGTTAGCTGAACATTTGCAACCCCCTGTAGTGAATGGCTTCTAAGGTTCTTTCTGGAACAGGCAGTTGATGATCCTGCAGCTTTTTTTTTGAGACAGAGTCTCACTCTGCTGCCCGGGCTAGAGTGAGTGCTGTGGCGTCAGCCTAGCTCACAGCAACCTCACACTCCTGGGCTCAAGCAATTCTAGTGCCTTGACCTCCCGAGTAGCTGGGAATACAGGCATGCGCCACCAAGCCCGGCTAATTTTTTCTGTATATTTTAGTTGGCCAGTGAATTTCTTTCTATTTATAGTAGAGACAGGGTCTCGCCCTTGCTAGGCTGGTTTCGAACTCCTGACCTTGAGCGATCCGCCTGCCTCGGCCTCCCAGAGTGCCAGGATTACAGGCGTGAGCCACTGCGCCCGGCCCCCAATCCTGTAGCTTTAATGGTGACTGGAGGGTGGTAAGTGTCCCATACTGGGGAAAATACTCTTACATCCCCTCTCCCCAGCACTGCTCCGCACCAGGGGGCACACTCGTGAAAACTGTATAGTTTCAGCCATGGTTGGGGAATCAAAAAGGATCCTCCTGCAAATTTGGGCACAGGTCACAGAGCATACATGACACTCTGGGAGTGGCAGAGCCCAATGTCTGGTTGGAGAACCTGGATCCTGCCGTGCTTGAACCAGTGCTGATATACTGATAACTGGAAGCTCTAGTGAATTTCTAGAATTCATATGTCAGAAGTGTTGGGCCAGCCAGACTCTCTGGCCTTGTCACTGTTATTCAAAAGCACAGCTCCTGCCAAATGGGAATAGCTGTCGGCCCCCTGTGGAGCTCATCAGGGGTTCACATGAGGGCTCTGCCCATGGCAGCAGTCACCCAAATGCAGCAGTGAGTTGGAGGCGTTTATGGGACAGGCCGTATCAGTCACTGCCCACTGTTTCATGTGTCCTCAATGGGGCACGAGGGGCTTCCCCAGGGGCTGCCCCATAGACTTCATTGACTCTTGTTCTCTGGGACATAAATCCAATAAATTGCTTGTTTTCCTGTGCTCAGGGGCAGATTTACTTGGAATTTAGGAGGCTGAGGCTCCAGGCCCTGGGAGGTATAACTGGAAGGTTATACAGAGTGTTCTAAGTGGGAGGGAAATTTCTATATAGCATTTCTGGCAGGTTGCCTAAAGAGATCTTACCAGAGAAGGTCCTGACTTTCCAAGGCTCCAATAATAATTGTTATTATTTCTTATTCTAAATAAATACTCTCTTTCATACCTAATTTTATACTAGTAATTCTGTATTCTGTTTTCTTACAGAGTACACAAAAACTGTAGAAGCTGCAGGGTCACAGATCTGTCCTTGCTTACATAAATAACATGTGAGTCAGAATATTTGTTGGCAACAATCAGGGACTGGACAGAGAGGTGTCCACGGGTCCCCCAGACACACCCTGTACTTTATACCACTGGTGCCTTTGTCTTGACCATTCACCCACTGGGGGTGGCCTTCCCAGTCTCACGGGGAGCCCAAAGCTGGGGTCAAAGCCAGACACGCTTGAAGCTTTTCTGTCCAGGCTTGGCATGGCACGAGTTTCTACTTCCAACAGTCCTGGGCATTTTCCTTAAAATTTAGCAAGTTCTCATGTACAACTTTATGGGATTTCTTCTGTTGTTTGTCCTGAACTGAAATTTCAAAAGCGGACTGTGATTTAATTTATAAATGTATATATATAGAGTCATATTTCCACAAGTCAAGGTATAAGCTCCTTGAAGAGAGGGGCTGCCTTTACAAAAAAAACTTTGTATTTCCCAGATAGCAGGGCTCACAAGAAATGTCTCAACACATATCTGTTAGCTTATTTGAATAATAATATCTGTAATGTTTTCGAAGTCTTTAAAATTTACTATCTATTCAATTAAAAAAGGTAGAAGAGGTAGATAATTCTCTGCTTTATATAATTAAAAAAGTCAGCTGAGACACAGCTCACGTAGGAACCAGAATTAGACCATTGTTCCAAGGTAAGACAATTATAAACTATTTTAGAGAGATGCTTTTATCTTATTTCAAGTTCTTCTAAGAAAGTAGAAATTTCTAGCAAGGGTTCTAGCTTGTGCTGCTTATCAGAAAGCCTTCTCTTGGCTATACTGACTCCCCTGTTCTGATTTTAGGTTTATTTGCATTTTCTCCACACCACTGGAGAGATCTTTTCAAAACACTAACCCTGTTAGCACCCTGCTTAAAGCCCTCCAAAGACTCCCATTGAGGTAAAAGAAATTGAGCATCTTTGGAGACTCGACACCTGGTGAACTGGCCCTGCCTGCCTCCCCAGAGGTTCTTGCCTTCCTTTCTCTCACTCTGTAGTCACAAGGCTCTTCTTACACTTCCTAGGACACACCAACTGCTTCCTGCCTCAGGGCCTTTGCACGTGCAGCCTCTCTGCCTGCTACTCCTCTATCTCCTCATCCTTTGGGTCTCCACTTACATCACCTCCTCTAAAGGCCTTTGTGATGCCCCATCATGAGTAGCCTCCTGCTCTGCCAGACTCTATCACAGCACTGTATTTATTTTCTGGAATGATTTCACAGTCTGAAATAATTTTAATTCTCAGTTGCTTCAGCTATTTCTGATCTCTGGAACCCCATGAAATGGAAGTTCTATGAGGGCAGGGACCCTATCTATTTTATTCACTGTGGCACTCCCCCCAACCCCACCCCTACTTGTCACATGGCCTTTGCAAACTGGAGGACAAAGATTTAATTATTGATCTTGGGGACAGGAGTGCTCAGTACCTACACCTCAAAGTGTGGGCATAAGAGGCTCACGTGAGTCAGAGAGGCCCTGCCAGGAGGCTCCCTGAAGACAGGTGCCCACTTTTGGATCAAGTCCATCAGCTGGCCTGGCCGACAGGACAGTGGTCTCCTTCTCTCCCTCTGCTAGGGGCCCTGTCCAGAGACTCACTGACAGTCCCCTCACCCCTCTCTCCGGCCTCTGCCTGGCAGGCTTGGGAGGGCCAGTAGGGACGTGGTGACCACCAGGTGCTGCTGTGTGGCTGGGGACCCCTCTGCTGTCCTGCACAGCCCTGAACAGCCCCGGCTTTTCCCAAGGCCTCTAAATGGGAACATTTGCCACTCAGCAAAGGGAATGGATTTGGCAGTTTGTTTTCTCAAGGGAGGTGGAGATCACTCATGGAGATGAGTCCAGATGGGATTTTAAAAGAAGCTGTTGTTCTGAGGCAACAGGGAACAGCCCATTTTAGGGCCCAGGGTCTCACCTGGGAGTCAGGGGATAAAAGAATGATCTAGTAGCTAGAGAAAAGGAAATCAGCTTCTGAGGCTTTTTCCAGCTGCTCAGCCATAATGCCGTCCAAGAGCTGACCTTTAATGTGGGCAGCAAGGCCAGCCTGCTGGGACAGACTGAAGGAATCAAGCCAAGAGAGACCGATGGCGGATCTAAACCTGCCGAGAGTGGAGCGGCCAGGGGCACAGCTTTGCAGGGAGGGCAGCCAGACTGCAGGGAAATAAAAAAAAAAAATAAAGTCAAATATTTGAGCTGAGAGCAGTGAGGCGAGAGGGCTTTTGCAGAGGGTTGCAAACAGTGGAGTTGCGCTAGTCCTGAAAGCCAGCCGGGCAGTGCCTAGGAGAGAGGGGAGGGCGTCTCAACCCACCCTTATTCCGGGAAGGGAATGGAAAATATCACCCCCTACCCTCCCAAGCAGGGTGGGCAATAATGCCTGGGTCTGCGAAGTATCACACTTCAAAGGACATTTAGTGACACTTGGCAAAGCCCATCTCTTGTAAATCGCCTAATTCTACCTTATAAGGATATGTCCCCTTCCTAGATACGGGGACAAACTCTGGAGAGGTTGAATGGGTTACCTGGGGCCCCTGGCTAGTTAGGGGCAGAACTGGGACTTTTGATCAGCCTTGGTCCTTTGCACTAAGCCACAGAGGTGTTTAGTCAGCTTTGCCAGCCCCTGGAGACCGTGCACACCCTCACTTCCCCGCTTCCCCTCCCCCCTTTCAGGGTCCCCCTCCTCCTCCTCAGTTCCAATCAGACCCAGGTACTGAGAGCCTTCGAGAGCCCAACCTGTGCAGGATGCAGGTTCTGTTGTTTTGCTCCGTCACTCCACAAAGTGACCCTTTGCCCTCTGGACCCAGCCCCCCGAGGGGCCCAGAGGCTGTGGCATTGGGGATGGAGCAAGATGGCAGACTCTGGAGTCCAGAGTCCGCTCCCAGCCTATGCCGTCGGGGGAAGGAGAGCCTGCGTGTCTGTAGGAAGTGGCTGAAACCACTGAAACCTCCTTCAGGCCTAGGAGGATGGCCCATCGGCCTGACCCGGATGGTATTTCTCCTTGTCTCAGGGAGGCGGTGGGAGATTGTATCAATAGCCTCTGTCCTCTCTGTATCCATGCCCTTTGCCATGTGACTTTGTGGATTTTGTTTCCTTATTTTTTCAACCTGGACCTCAAGAGGCCGGGCGAGTTTCTGCTTGCCCTCTCGCTGTCTCCCTGGAGGGAACCTGCCCGGGCCAGCCTGCTGGCTGTGAGAGCAGAAGGATGAGGGACATGTGTGGCAGAGCTGCCCAGCCAAGGGGCAGCCCAGCAGCCTCGACAGCCCCCTGCAGGTCTACAGACGCGAGAGCTCCATGCAGATGTGTGAGCTGTCATTGTTGAATTACACTGCAGGCGCTGGCAGTGCCCTGCACCGGAGGCCGAGAAACACCTCCTTGTGTATTGGGCATGGGTTAGAACAACTGGCTTGTGTCTTCCTGTGCTGCCAGCTTCATCTCTTGCACATCTGTTTTCCGAGAGGTGGGCCAGGGTGGCAGTCCTGCCTGTGTGACTGTGTGTGTGCATGTGTGTGTGTATGGGGAATGAGGCTGGGGTAGGACAATTCCAGGGTATATGTTAATATTATACTAAGGGATCTGTGAAGCTCTCCTTTTTTCCTGGAAAGAACACGATTATTGTTGTTCTCTTCAGTAATTCTTCTGTGCTTGTCTCGTTTCCTTTTCATTCCCTTCTTACTGGAAGTGCAGTAATTAGATCTGTGCTGGGAGAATCGAGATTATAGCTCAGGTAGGGAAGGAGGGGCAGGTGTGGAGCTCCAGGCAGCCGGACTGGGAAAGAACAAGTCCTGCCTGAGTCCCCCACCTGCCAGCCTGGCCTCTCCAACCTATCTCCAGACATCAGAAGATGGCCTTTGGGATTCCCGGCTTGGGGAACAGTTAGGACAAAGAGACTGAGCTTCAAGCTGCTGAAGGGAGATGTGGGGCTTCTCCACATTCTCCAAGGTGCTTTGTGTGTTGTGGTGCTCCAGCCTGGCTGCCCATATGTGAATCATCTGGGAGGTTAAAAATACCCATGCCCAGACCCCACTCAGATACAGGATCAGAATCTCTGGGGGTGGGAGCCTGAGCAAGGTATATTTATGAAACTCCCCAAGTGATTTCATATGCAGCCAGTGCTGGAACCACTGCTTCCAGAGACCAATCTGTAAGAGCCACCTGTGAGCACTTTGACCAAGTGACATTTGGGGCATCTTCTGGTGAGGCAGTTCTCTGACTTAAGACGCTGCCTGTAGGAGGCTGAATAGTGGCCCCCAAAGACATCAGGTCCTAACCTATGGAACCTATAAATGCTACCTTATTTGGAAAAAGGGTCTTTGCAGATGTGATTAAATTAAGAATCTCAAAATGGAGATGTTATCTTAGGTTATCCAGGTGGGCCCTAAATGCCATCCCATGAACCATCCTAAGAGGATGCAGAGGGAGATCTCACACACACGGAGGAGAAGTGGTGTGAAAATGGAGCAGGGAGAGATTTGGAGATGCTGGGCCTTGAAGCTTGGAGTGATGCAGCCACAAGTCAGGGGATGCTAGAAATCACTAGAAGCTGGAGAGACAAAGAACAGATTTTCCCTTAGAACCCCTAGAGGGAGTATGGCCCTGCCGACACCTGGATTTTGGCCCAGTGGAACTGGTATCTGCCTCCTGGTCACCAGAGCTGTGAGATAATAAATGTGTGTTGCTGTAAGCCATGGGGCTTATGGGAATTGGCGACAGCAGCCGCAATACGTGGAGACTAATACATGGGCTATGAAGGGAGGCCCTCTGCACTGCCAGGTCAGGATTAGGGATATTTACCTCTATCCCCTAGCCCAACACACAGCCCACATAAATTCAACCCGTCAACCAACTGGTCAGCTGGCATGAACCAGGGGACTAGGCCAAGGCTGTATACAATGGCACCTACCATTGCGACGCTGCACGTGCTTAGGTCTGGGGTGGAGTCAGCAGACTGGGTTTGACATCCTTCGGGGTTTTCTGCTTACTGGTCACGTGACGCTCAAGAGGACCTCCCTTATGTAGGTAGGGAGGGAGGCTGGGGGAAAAAGGACAAATTTTTCTGGAGAGAATAGGCAAAAATTTGAAGATAGGAATATGCCAAAGATTTTGGGGAAACAAGCGTATAGACAAGCTTGACTGGAGCCAAGATTTTATGTAGGGAGGTTGTCCCTAAACTTCGGTGTGCTGAATTGCTGGAGAGGTGGTGCCAAAAAATCAGTATTTAATACAAATCCGTATTTGATATAAGCTCCCGGACTTATTCTCATTTAGATGATTCACTGATCACATTTTGAGAAACGTTGAGTTCGGGGATTATGGAAATAGAAAGTTTAAAGAGTGAATTGTAGTCAAATTGACTTTTTTTTTTTTTTTTTTTGAGAGAGTCTCACTCTGTTGCCCGGGCTAGAGTGCCGTGGCGTTAGCCTAGCTCATAGCAACCTCAAACTCCTGGGCTCAAGCGATCCTCCTGCCTCAGCCTCCCGAGTAGCTGGGACTATAGGCATACGCCATCAAGCCCAGCTAATTTTTTTTTTTTATATTTTTAGTTGGCCAATTAATTTCTTTCTATTTTTAGTAGAGACGGGGTCTCACTCTTGCTCAGGCTGGTTTCTTGAACTCCTGACCTTGAGTGATCTGCCCCGCCTCAGCCTCCCAGAGTGCTAGGTTTATAGGTGTGAGCCACTGCACCCAGCCCAAATTGACTTTATTCTTTAAAATTTGTAAAGTTTCTTGTTCAAATAGTGATGAGTAAAATAAAGAATAAAATAAATAAAATTTGCAAAATTTTAAATATTATTTGTTTTACTACTCAGCATTTCTTTTATTCCTGTGCCATACCTTAAATTTTTATTTTTCTTAAAGTAATTTATATACATAAATTTAAAAATTAAGAAACTACTACAGTAATTGTAATGAAAATCAACAGTCCCCATCTACATTTTCCTATCTTGTGTTCCCAGAGGCAACTTCTTTTAGCCCTTTTAGCTATTTATTCTGAGTTTTAGCCACTATGGTTTTAAATGACAAGTATGTACTGCTATTTCCTGATATTTCAACTTTAGGTGTTATCTGTGACTTTCTCCTAAGGTTGATGATTAACTTTTCCACCCATGTTCCTCTCAACAGACCTGCTTCTTTCTCTCCTTCTTCTCTCAATAGGTTTTCATAATTTTTGGTTAAGTAACAATCAGTGTCTAGATTTCTAGGCAAAATTGTTCACAGCTAAACCATGTATTTTATTTTATTTTATTTGAGACAGAGTCTCACTCTGTTGCCCAGGCTAGAGTGCCGTGGCATCAGCCTAGCTCACGGCAACCTCAAACTCCTGGGCTAAGCGATCCTTCTGCCTCAGCCTCCCAAGTAGCTGAGGCTATAGGTGTGTGCCACCACGCCAGGCTAATTTTTTGTTTCTATTTTTACTTGGTCAGCTAATTTTTTTCTATTTTTAGTAGAGATGGGGGTCTCGCTCTTGCTCAGGCTGGTCTTGAACTTCTAACCTCAAGCAATTCTCCCACCTCGGCCTCCCAAAGTGCTAGGATTATAGGCATGAGCCACCGCGCCTGACCAAGGCATGTATTTTATTATGATTACATTTTCTTTATTGTATAACTAGGTGTCTCTTGGGAATAATTTGCTTAGTTTTTTAATTGGCTTTGTTTCCTATGTTCCCTGCACCTATTGCTGCCCAGGTAAAGCTACAGGTCCTACCCTCCTCTCTGGTAGCCGGACACAGGCATTGTGACTGGGTTTGGCCAATAGGAAGTGGGCACATGTGATGTGGCAACATCTGGTTCATCCCTTAAAGGCTAGGCATGTGTCTCCCTATTCCTGTTTCTCATTCCTGCTGGCTGAAATGCCGATGTGGTAGCAAGAGTGAGATCAGCCAATTTAGACCATAGGGAGGAAGCTCTATGTCTAGGGAAGGGCAATGTGATAGAGGATGCCTGCATTTCTGTGAGAAAGAAATGGGCTGCTATCAGCTTGAGCTCCTATGTCGTTGGGTCTGTTTGGGGCCTGACATTAATAATTTCTGTAGTACCCAGGAGAGGATTTTCCATGAAACTAATGGACCTTCTGAAATGATCTTCTAATTTTTCCTAGGAGATTTTGTCAATGTTACTATCTAACTCTACTATTGAAATTCTTACTTCCTTGATTGTATTTTAATTTCCAAATGTTCTTTCTTTTCTCTGAATCAACCAACCAACCAATTAATCAGCCAATCAATCTTATTTTCCCCCTAGTGTTGTATGCTTGTCTCTCTGAGGATAAAATTGTTTTCTTCTGCTTATTGAATTACCTTTAACATCCGAGTTTCGTTCTTTATTTTTGTTTCTGTGTGTTTTGGCCTTTCTCTGTCATGTTTGATGATTTCATCAAATATTATATCTGGCAATTCTTAACTAAATGTTCATATTTAAGAGAGAGGTGGTCAGTGTGTTTGGAACTTCTGAGAGGTTTCTTGACTGCTGAACCTCCCTAAAGCCAATTTCATTGCAGACCTCCAAATGTGAGTATTTCTATGTATTTTTTATGGCTGTTTCCCAAAAGAGAAATCCCCTAAGCTCTTGCCTTGGAATAATACCGGCTGCTCAGAGGGGGAAGGGGCCTGTAGTGTACATGGAGGTCCGCCTTCAAAATAGGACTTGTTGGACCAGCTTCTGGGGTTCCTGATAGTGAGTAGCCCTCAGCTGTCTTCCCGTCGTTCATGGATAATCTCACCTGCAGTGGGCCACCTTGCCCAAGGTCATGTCTTCCATGGGTGCCCCACATCCAATGATTAATTAAAGTGGAGATATAAAGACCTGAAACTTTTGGCCCCAATGTGGGACCATTCTGATGGGCCATTTCAGTTCTAGAGCTCCCATGGGGTTGGCTGAAGCTGTGAGACTTGCATGGCAGCTCTATTTCTTCCTCTGCCCAATTCCCCTTCTCTTCCACAGGTGTTGATCCCAAGAGCACTCCCTCATACATCTCCTGAGCAGTGAACTCTGTCTCAGTCTGCTTTCTAGGTAACCCAACTTGCAAAAGTTTCTTAAGGAGCCTTCCATAAAAGTTAGATAAGATGAGGTTTAGGAGCCAGATCATTCTCCTGCCATTCTCCTGGTGATGAGGACCCCATCATCCATCATTGGTGGTAGCTGGGGCACAGATAGTCCCTGGCATAAGTCCAGTGGTTAAAACTTTTACGAGTGGTGAGTCTGAATGGCATACCAGTAGAAGAAAACAAACACTAACTCTTGCTGTACATCAGGTGCTTGTACCACTATTTTCCTCATTTTTTTTCAAACACAATGGGATCGAGTGGTATACTAGTTTCTCACTGCTGCTGTAATACATTGCCATAAGCTTAGTGCCTTATACGATTCTAATTTATCCTCATATGGTTCTATAGCACAGAAGTCTGACACAGGTCTCAAAAGTGAAGGTGTTGGCAGGACTGTACCCCTTTCTGGAGGCTCTTGGGGAGCAGGTGCTTCCTTGTCTTTTCTAGTTTCCAGTGGCAGTCACATTCCTTGGCTCATGGCCTCTTCCTCCATCTTCAAAGTCAGCAGTGGTGGGTGAAATGCTTCTCATTCTGCTCTCTCTCTAGTTCTTTGCAACCAGGCTCTGTTTTTAAGCCTTCATGTGATTAGATTGGGCCCACCCAGATAATTCAGGATAATCTCTTCTTTTTAAGGTCCTTAAACTTAATTACACCTGCAAAGACCTTTTTGGTATGCAAGATCACATATTCATGGATTGTGAGGATTAGGGCGTGGCCATCTTTGGGGACCACTATTTTCCTTCCACAGTTGGATATTTTCAAGTTTTATGAAATGCTAGAGAAAACAAGAGCCTGAGAGCAGTTAACAGCTAATTCAAAGCTCCTACCCCTTGGCAACATATAAAAAGGCTCTCTTGTCCTACAAAGGGAGGGCAGAGAATAAGGCCCAGGCCTGGATGGTCAGAGTAGTTGATCTCAAAAAAGGCTAAACTCCTAAACAGGGCAAGGTCAGGGTTCTGATTAGAAAAGGATGATACCCTGACACATGGATATCTGGGTCAACATCTCCAAAATCTTGGCTTCTCTGATCTCCCTGAACACTTGGAGCCTACAGAAATTGGCCACCCCTCCCTATTAAGAGATAGCACTACCCCGACTCCCTTGCTTGAAGACAATGCAGAGACCTCTCCCTACAGGACAAAATGTGTTTCCCCTCCATCAGGATCTGTCTTTGCCTTCTGTTGGACCCTAGGTATATTTGCATTAAGTCACAGCACAACCCAACCAGCACCATGCTAAGCTTGATAAGGGAGGAAGGGAACTATCTCCCCAAATCTAGCCAGCATGTCCTGGCAGGAGCTGGAGGAGTTCACCAGACTGGACTCTAAGAGTGCTTGATCACAGATACCAGAATAGAAGATGGAATAAGGGAAAGTGTATTGATTTGGGCATACTCACAAGACACATGATTTAATCAGATGGCATAAACTTACCACTAGGATGATTCTTAGAACTACGTCCACGTAAATGAGGTCAAAATGCCAGAGTGGCCAAAACAAATGGCAGAGAAAGGAATGAAAAGACTCAGGGTCATAGGCCTGGTGAATAGATAAACTACATGAGGCCAGAAAACACACTAGATAAGCTTACACCATTTTAGGAATGCACTATTGAGAGAGGCACCAACATCACTCAGTTTGGTCAGGGCTGTTCTCCGTGGACCAGAGCTAATGCTAGGAGGAACCATTATAGAACTAGGCTCACTGGTAACAGGAGGGACAGGACCCCCAAACAATAGAATCCAGGAGGCAGTAGGGATGCAATAATTGTAATGAATGGCAGAATCCGTTATCATGGATGCAATTATTATTATAGTGAGCAGCAAGTTCAGAGTGGTAGCCAAGGGGCCTGACCCACAGAGAGTTGTGGAGATGATTAACAGAACACGATTTCCTTAGGGACAAAATATATGGGCAGCAAACAAGGATAGATGATCAGTACTTTATGGGCAGTCACCCAATAAAAAGTTATGACCCCTTGTGTGGTTTTTTGACCTGAGGCAGTTTTCAGACCCAGGACTCATTGATTGAAGGAGAGGACAAGTCCCCAGGAAAAAGGAACCCGTGACACCCCTGTAAATTTACATGGTAATGGTTCCATCACTGCTTCCCCCAAAAGCACCTACAACCATTTACTCTGGTCATTATACTTTGGACAAAGGAAAATACCCAAATATTTTGTGGACAATGGGACACAGAGTTTCAGTTTACATAGGCACTCAGAAGCATCATTATAGCCCCCCAGTTAGAGTAGGGGCATAGGAGGATCAGGTAATAAATGAAGTCCTGGCTGAGGTCCAGCTCTCATGGGTTCCTCTGGGTCTTGTGGACTCACCTGGGTCATTTCCCCAGTGTCAAAATATATACCTGAGATGGCTATAGTCCATTGTAAGGTGGAAGTGGCACATGCTCTAGAATTGAGCATGAATAGAACCAGAGGGCACAAGCAAGCTGCAGGAGCAGGTAGCTCAGACCCCATATCATCTACCATTCTTTCGCCAGTGTCCCTCCCTTAGCTCATACCTGTGGCCATATGGGAGGGGCATCCCTTAGGGCTGGCTGGTGAAGGAGGAAAATAGCAATATTGGATGAGCCAGCTTAGTACATGGGCTCAAATCAAAATATGTATGGCAGCTTCACTATAGCCTTACTCAGGGTGGCCTTGAAAGACAGGAAAAGTCTTCAATGGATGAAGCTTTAGTGGTACATCTGACCATCCACTCTATGGGGAAATAGGAGTAGTTCTAGGTTATATACAGACTTATGGGCAGTGGCCAATATTCTGACCAACTAGTCAGTGACCTAGAAAGATTGGAATGTTGGAAACAAGAATGTTTGGGGTAGAGGCATGGGGTGGACATATAAGAATGGGCAAGAAGTAAAAATATCTTTATATCATGTGTTATTAGTGCACACCAGAGAGCATTTCTACCATGGAATAGACACTAAGCAGCCAACCAGACAAAATGACTCAGCCAGTTGATGTCAGTCACCTTCTGTCATCCGCCACCATGCTGCTGGTGTGATGAGAATAAGAATGAGGTGGTCATGGTAGCAGGGATTGAGGTTAATCTTGGCTTAAAAAAAAAACAAAACTGGATTCCCACTTGACAAGACTGAGTTAGCTACTACTGCCACCAAATGTCCAACTTGCCATCAAGAGAGACCGATGCTGAACCCCCAATATAGCATCATTTCTTTTTTTTTTTTTTTGAGACAGAGTCTCACTCTGTTGCCTGGGCTAGAGTGCCGTGGCATCAGCTTAGCTCACAGGGACCTCAAACTCTTGGGCTCAGGCAATCCTCCTGCCTCAGCCTCCCGAGTAGCTGGGACTACAGGCATGCGCCACCATGCCCGGCTCATTTTTTCTATGTATGTT